>CAVNYN010233640.1:0-10000 GCA_963692815.1 Nyctanthes arbor-tristis
TCAAAGTGTTGATTTATGACTATCTAAACTGGACTCTCTTTTGGAGAATATGACATGAAGAATGAGAAGAACTTTATACCACAGGTCGTGTATCTTACTTTTATGGGATTATCAGTAGATGATTGAATGTTCTCTCAATTTCAAAATAAAACTATAAAAACATAGAAATTTTTGTTTGAGGGTCCACGAACTAAACTTTCATATTTCGTTCTTGGAACTTCAAGAACAAAATAAAATGAATATAATTTGTGTCTTATGAATGAAGCTATCAGTACTATTTTTTGAATGTGGTTTAACAGGGAAAATCCAAGTGGAATTATGTATTGGCTTTTCAATAGTTCCTTAGGTTTGTAAACAATTAGTACAGTGGTAATATAGGCAAACGAAATTTGCATTGTTTTTCTAAAAGTTTTTCGACCGCACTCAACTAAAAACTTGGCTACGCCACTGGCCATCGCCAAAGGAATTTCAGGGCCCACATTTTAGTTCCTCAGGATTCCATAATTTTTTTGTGTGCCATACAGCGTGTCATTTAAACAGGATATTTCATCGTTCCTGATTTTCCTTTTTCTTTTTTTTTTTTTTTGGTTTGGGTTTTTTTTTTTTTTTTTTTTTTTTGGGGGGGGGGGGGGTTTGGGGGGGATTTAAATTTATGCACGACAAAAGCGTAACACAATCCTGCTAAATATCCTAGGGTGGGTCGAGTCGGACATCAAAGTAATGCCAAAGTAAATAGCCATAAACAGAACATCATCAAAGGAAATAATATTCAGAAACTGGAACAGTTTTTACAAGCATAGTTGAACAACATAACTCATGCCACTACCATTAAAGATACTGAAAAGATAGTAGTCATCAAACTCTATACAATGATCGGGCTTCCTTGAGATACCCAGATTCACGTACATTTATTCCCATCATTTCCGGATAACAAGAGTTTACAAGTCAGTGCATCTCAGTGAGTCTCTTCTTCGGCCTTCTGAGAAACAGAAGAGGATAAGAAAACATAAGACAAACTATTGCAATTAAAAGTGCTGGGAAACCAAAGACTAGCTAAAACCTTGGCAAAAAGTATTAGAAACAGATCCTATAGATTGGGGAATATCCAAGCTGCAGGCTTTGTAGCACTCTTCTTCAGAAAACAACAGACTTATTTTCCTTTTCAAACAAAAAACAAAAAAAGGACTTACTTTCACATATATTTTCGTTCCATTTGATTGCCAGAGGTGTGTATGTAACCAGTATGTTTGTGCATTTTATTGCCCAAAAAAATAGCTTACATCTCATAAATGGTTTGCACATTTTGGTTGGAGTAGAAAAGATGGGGATGAGTGGTAATCCCATGGAGCAGTGAACAAATTCCAAATCTAATGAATTAGAGCTCACTAAATAAGCAGCTGAGTTGAGGCCCCTCTTAAATTTGGTTTGTTTATATTTTCTACATGGCCATCCATCAAAATTAGCATTAGCAGGCAGATTTATTGAAGTCTGAAATTTAATACAGTTCCAAATTCTTGGTCCACCTGCGAAGGAACATCCCTAAACAGTTCCAACAAATTTCCCAATTAAAACTTAAAGCTTGCATGGCTTAGTTTTCTCAAAATCAGTTCTCACAGGAACTCATTTTCAACCACTCAGTTAGCCATTAGAATAATCTTACTTCCCAACAACATATATATTTCCCAAAAAAAAAATCACATCTCACAAAATCAATTCTCAACATATCTAAAGTATATTGATTCTCAAGTTGTTCTTGAAGTAAGAACATCTCCAAGATCATAAACGATCGAGCACATAGCATAACCTTGATTTGATATTGAAGAATAAACACGTTGCTAATAGCATATCGAAGAACAATCTAAACATAGAGTAAACTACATTATCTCCTATTAAAGATTTTCTCATTTAAGAGTGTCCAGAGTCATTCACAACATGCATGAATCAGCAATTAACAGCATATTTGATTACAGTTAGAAGGAAAAATAACTGATATGCCTAATCACATTTTAAAAACTTGACTCTTCCTTGAAGCAAAAAAATGTTTACCTTTTCAACTTTGACCAGTAAAAAATTGTCTTATTTACTTCTAACCTTTTTCATACATACTCTATTGATATTTTTATCTTCAATTGTTCCATTTAGAGTTTCTTATACTAGACGTGTGCTCTTCCGATCTAATTAAAATGTTGCCTCTCCTTCTCAACACAAATCCAAAAATAAATGAGTAAGAATAAGAAACATGAGAATAAGAAACATGAAAATAAAAAGGTCCTACAAAGTTCACCTTGTCAGCTTTCTCTTTCTCTGCTTTCTCTTTCTCCTCCTTTTTCTTCAGCTTCTCCAATCTCTCCCGCTCCATTTTCTTCAAATTCCCCATCCAAATTACAGAAGAGATATCACTACTTACTCCAGAAAAGACATCGTCAAATCCAGAAAAGAGATCGGAAGAGCACAGACAAGTAGAAACATCGGAAGACCAACCAGTAGGATACCAAATAATGCGGCAGAAAGAGCATTGCATAAAACTTTTAGAAAGTTAATGTTTCCTATTAATTCAAATTCATCACTTGTTGATCCTATCAGGACTGAAGCCAAAAGAACTAAATATATTAATGCAAACTTATTTATGCAGACTTTCTAAATTTTAAACTATATATAAGGAAACCCATTTACATTTCCAAAACACTAACATATTAGAAATTTTCAAGCAATCTAGCATAGACGCTCAGATAGGAGAGCCGAGGTAACCTGAATGTAGACCGTTTCCTTAGCTCGCTCTTCTTCACTGAGAACCCGCCCTTTGCCATCGCTGAAGTAGCGAAGGCCAGAAGCCGACGATCGCCAGCTGCTTTCCGATAAACAGCGGAATCCAATACGACTACGAGAAACAAAAGATCTCATCGCCATTTTAGCTGGAATATGAGTTACTTCAAGTGATTGGCGAAGTCAACCTTAAACGCAAGGTTTTTTCACAAAGTTATTTAGGGTTCTAGTAGTTTCTGCAAAGGCTCTAGCTGAAGAATTAAAGTAGAAGTCCAGAAATACCCTTTTCTTGGACATAATTTTCTAACTATTTTCTCTCTCTCCATTTTTTTTTTTTTTTTAAACCAGTGTAATGCTTCAATGCGGTAAAATTTGACGGGTCCTATTATGGTGTTATAGTGTCATATGAACCATACACTATGACACTATATTTGTTATGTGGCACATAACAAATATAGTGTCATAGTGTATGGTTTATATGGTGCTAGATCAAAATCAAAAATTTGACTATGAGTAAGAGAAAGATGTTTTTAAAGTACAAGGGAGTGCCTTCAATATGGAATTTAGTGGATTTTAGAAATCTAATCAATTTCAGGTGTTCCCAATTTAAAATTCTGTGATTTTATAGATATCTGGTGTCCTTGATTCAGAATTCTATAGATTCTGTAGAATTCTTGTGTCTTCAATTATCTATGGAATTTGATGGATTTCATTAAATGATTGATTTCAATGGAATTCTAAAATTAGATTTTTAGAGATGA
Organism: Nyctanthes arbor-tristis; assembly: GCA_963692815.1. NCBI lineage: Eukaryota > Viridiplantae > Streptophyta > Magnoliopsida > Lamiales > Oleaceae > Nyctanthes > Nyctanthes arbor-tristis. Next base: position 3,525 of record CAVNYN010233640.1, read on the forward strand.
AGATTATCAAGATTGTGTTTTTTTTATTAAACCTAAAGGGAGAGAACTTGCTTTATATTCGGTGATTAAGACCTGTTTTATATTCAATAAAGAAACTTATCTTACTTATATATGAAAATGCTATGAAACTAGAGTTTAGTTTTAAGTAGGATCCAACTGTGGGTCTCATCCATTTCTTATGTTACACTTCTTCAATTCTCTAATCCCTCTTCAAAGTTAGTCTTTCTCCTCGCTATTATGGATTGTTAGATTTAATGGAAATGTGGCAATACTAGTATTAGTACTAGTACTAGTATTAATTAAAATTTTAAAATAAACTTGTCTGCTTAGATATTACTTCAAGCGTTTATCACTAGTTTCACATCACGGTCTCATTATTGTTTAAATTTTCAGTGTGAGACTATTTTGAGATGGAATAAAAAAAGGGGTTAAAAATACATTAGGAATACGCATCAAATACCTCAATGGTATAATAACAATTTACACAAAGAATGATATACAAACTGTTTTCGATTCTCTACGTTTCTGAGCTTATGAACAACAACTCTACAAGCCATTGTAGGATATAAACAACAGAAGTTACACATCCTTCCATAACAATAATAATAGAATTATTCACAATGATATGAACCGAAACAAGAAAACAACTATGTATAGGCCAAGGACTTGGTAGTATGCTTCAAGATCCCCTCTTACCTCCTTTGGAAGTCGTGGTACTTGTGATGCTATTTGCTAAGACGGTGAAAATATTCAAACACCATACAGTTAATGTGTCACAATACCAATCGTTGATCTGATTTGAGGAGGGTGTGGTGATGTGCTAATATTATACCACATTTGGTGGCATTAGGGCACCTCTTGAACATTCTTAGAACAAAAGGACCATATGCAGGTCGAGAATTTCATAATATACTTCAAGTTTCCCTCTTATCTCCTCTGGAAGTTAAGGTACTTGATGCCATATGCAAAGACAAAACAAAAGAGCAGTGACCACCCAATATGGGCTGCAGCAACAGCTCCTAGGAAGTCAGTTCTGAAATCTAGGAACCGTCGAAGGTATTCTTTTACTGGAATATCACCTAAACCTGGTACTTGAACTGGTTCTGTAGTGTCTCCCACTTGAGATGTCACAAGTCCATATATTGTCCAAGCCACTGGTGATCCCCAGTAATACCATCTCCACCATACGGGAATTTGCTGCAACATTTGGCATGTAATCAGGACATAAGCAGTTTTTTAGTGTCGATCATGTTTGGATAATATTTTGAGAGAAATAAAGTACTTACTGTTCTTGGAATGAGGAAACCAGAGAACAGATTCCAGAAGCTGAGGAAGAAAGTCATGACAATTGCGGCAATCGGGTAGCTTGGAGTAAGTGCCACAAGCATCATCCCGTACAATGTGAAGTAGACAAAGCACATACATACGTAGAAATAGAACCAGAGGAATTTGTCTGCTCGCCAATGGAATCCGATCATGGAGTAAAGTAGAAGGCTATATATGAAAGTTTGGATAGCAATGTAAATGGTTTCTATAGCCACCTGCAGGGGATACAGAAGCAGAAAATGTGGATTAGGAGTAAGTAAATTGTGGAGGAACAAATATCAAGTTTTTTGTGCTTAAAAGTTAACTCAATTTTCTGAATATGACTTTTGAAGTTACTTCTCTGAAGAACAGAAATTACTCTTTAGAAAAGTAACTTTTTTTTAGATTGTTGTTTTTGCATACCTGAGCAAATGCATAAGGTAATGCTGAGTACATCCCAGCTGCTTTTTCGCGATAGAAGACAGTTCTTTCCACGGCAACTACGGATTGCACTGAAGAAGTATTGGTTCCTCCAAGAAACATTACGGCCGCATACATAGCTCCCAGAAAATTTATTAGATCTTGTTGTTTGGACCTGTTAGAGTAATAATTGAGTTGAAATTGATATTTAAAGAAAATAAATTTTCCACTTTCTCTGTAATGACTTAAACTTTTAGATGAAGTAGTTGAACATGAAACAGAAATACAAAAATTTTAGATCAAGTCTCAAGTGGCCAGTTACAGTAAGAGTTTTCATTTTAGGCTTGAACTTGGGAGGATTTCTGTATAAAAGGTTAAGCTTTTTGTCTCTGGTTCTGTTATGGAGTTTGATAAGGAGAACTTACATTTTCTCTCCCTTTTGCCAGAAAACTACTCCGAATATAACCCCTATAACTGTTGTCATGAAAAACCTGATGGCATTGTACTGTGAATGTCTCCAGTAAGACAAATGTTGTTTCCAGAAACAAGCTTTACACTGAGAAATGAAGGATCGAGCATATTTAGTAGGGAAATAGAGGTCCTTGGATCCTGGAGCAGGAGTACTGAGTGTTTTTATGAGTTCTTGATTCCTCCTGAGACAAGAAAATTAATAAAATCAAGAACAACCCAACAATCGAGGATATTATGGAAATCGTTCCATTGCCCTAACATCTTTTTTTACCGGTAAAGATCTGAGTTCATGTAAATTTCCGTGAAGTCGACCCCAAGTTGAGCCTCAACTGCAGGAGTACTGATCTCCAACATCCAAGTGGCTGGATTGTACCCTTCTTTGATTCTAGGAACACCAGGCACAGACTGGAAAAACAAGGCATGTGTATGTAAAACTATTGGGATTTTTTAAGGGCTTGAGGGATTGGACTTCATTTGGTAGCATTAAAGGAGGAAAATATTAATACTTACTTGAAAATATTCGATCAACTGCGAAGAGTGATGACCAAGAGGTCCAGCATAAATAACTTGCCCTCCTCTTTTCATCAACAATAGCTATAAAGAAAATGACATTTTAGTTTGAAAAGTGCTTGCCAGAAAATTGAAGATTTCCAATGGGAGACGTAGATAATTACCTCATCAAATGCTTCAAAAATATCGATGCTTGGTTGGTGGATTGTGCAGACAATCAGTTCGTCCGGTATTAACAGTGTTCCTCACAGTTCGCATTACAATTGCAGCAGCTCTTGCATCAAGACCTGACGTGGGTTCGTCCATGAAGATTATGGATGGATTTGCTACAAGTTCGACGGCAATGGTCAGTCTCTTTCTTTGTTCTGTTGACAGACCATCTACCCCTGGAAGGCCGACTAAAGCATCTCTTAAGGGATTCAACTCGACCAACTCCATCACTTCTTCGACAAACATCTAATGTATAAGTAACAAAGACAGTAAAAATCTCAAACATCTGCTTAGACTTTGTACATGGAGTTATGCTCTGATGCTAATATCGTATAATAATGAACGAAATGAGAAACAGAAATGCATACCTTTCGTGTCTCCTTCTTGATGTCTGGAGAAAGGCGCAACCAACCAGAGTATACAATGGACTCATAAACAGTGACGTGCGGAGAATGGATATCGTTCTGTTCACAGTAACCACTGATACGGGCAAAAGTTGATTGATTCTTCGGATAGCCAGAAATGCTGATACTTCCTTCTATATATCCCCCCGTTTTTCTTCCTGCCAAGACATCCATCAAAGTAGTCTTCCCAGCACCACTTTCACCGACTAGTGCAGTTAGAATCCCAGGCCTAAAAGCACCGTTGACATCTCTCAAGAGTTGAAGACGAGTTTCCTCAATTCCTTGCCTTCTCATTTCCTGGTGAATATACCATAACTCGCAAGATTCCATGCTGGATCCATCACAGTGTCAAGAACATAAAATAAAATACTTAAATCTTGAAGAAGTGACTTACAGTGGGCATATCGACATAATAGTTCACATGATCAAATGCTAATGACAGGGGAATAAAAGGAAGCAGCATTCCACGCCTCCTGGTCCCATTCTCTTCCGAGTTTTTTCCTTCTGACTCATTCCTTATAGTCATATCGATACCTGAAACATTCATTTTTGTCAAGGGATGAATGTTAGGAGCACGCATAATCCATACTTCTGCTCAACCGTCAATATGGTGGACATGATATCTGACCTTCAGATGTCAGAATCGAATCTGGATTCTTCCGATTTTTATTCTCATCCAAAATAACTGACTTGGAATCTCCAAAAGCTGCAGTAGGATTCAATAAATATAGTTAAATAATAGAACGAAATTTCAGAATACTGAAGAAGAAGACGAAGAAGAAGGAGAGAAAGGTAAATATCTCACGGTCCAGGTATGTCAAAGCTGTAATAAAGCAAATGTTGAAGAGAATCGAAAAGCCAAATAGAGCAAGAATGCATATCCAGTACATATATTCATCCACAAACATGCCCCTTGACTTTAGAAGAACCTTTCCAACAGTAGGTTCAGGAAATCTTGGATCTGTGTTCGGCTAAAGAACAGAAAAAAGGGGCATGTTAAGATAATCAACCATGAGAACAACAAACCAGCTATGAAAAAGAAAACATTTTATAAACTATCAGAAGAACTTACAGCACTCCATCTCTTATCAAGAAATTCATTAATTGCTATTGCATTCTGTCCATACATCATGGGAGATATGTAATAGCCCCAGATCATCCATGGTTCAATGTCATCTGTGGGTTCCGAGCATTCATGCATTATGTAATGGTAACTTAGGAAAAAATGAAGTCAAGAAATCAAAAATAAAAATTCACTAGAAGCTTAGTTGTCAGTAGTGTTTTTGGCATAACCTAAATGAATAGGTGTATGAGATTATTAGCTGCATATAATGAAACCCCCAAAGACTAACCTTTAGCAATAATGAAACCCCCAAAGACAAAGACCATTAACAAAGCAAATGTCCCAAGAGTGCTTGCAACGACTTGTGTTCTTCCAAGTGCAGCAATAAAACGGAAGAGAGATAGAGCCATCTGATGCAAAGCAAAAAATGCCAGTAACTGGCAGAAAAACCTGAAAACATCCAGTTAGGCAAAATGATTGTCAAATTCCGAAATTATATTCCCATTATCTTAAAGTGAATGTTGAAAAATTCTTTGATTCAACTAACATGTTAATTTCTTATGTTTATAGTTACTGTAAAATGCAAGGACATACATACGAACAGCTCGAGCAAAGAAAAGTGTGCAATAAGTAGACCTCCAAATCAATGATTCCATAAGCGAGAGGGGGATCCTGAGAACCCAAATAGGAAGAGCAAAAGCCCAAGCTGGGTAAAACAAAGCATCCCTTTGTTTGAAGAAGGCCGGAAGTCTCATACAGATCAGAGCAAGCTCAGGTGTACCGTTAAACATCACGTTAAGGAGGCTGAAAAACAGTGCACCATAAAACTTTCCGCCGTCTACTAATTGGCCATGTTTCATCTCTGTTCTAAAGAACACTGTGAAGGCTATTATCGACATAATGGTTATCTGGAACGTCTTGAATATATACAAGAATGAGTTGCGTTTCATCAGTAGCCATTCCCTTGCCAAACATGCAATGAAGAGATCTAGATTCGATATTCCATACTTATCAGTCACCAATGCAGCTGGATGGGTTTCAGTCTTGTCAAAAGGAATTGATAGCTTGTCGTAAAGATTCTGTCCTATATGGAAAGAGCTGAAGCGTTCAACAAACTCAGCCACTGAAACATATTGATAAGGTTCATTCTTCTTGAACCAGTATTGTTCTTGATCCTTGACAGAAGTAACCTCTTGTAGAAAGTCTGCAACTCCTTTCCTTTCTGGGCACTTGAATCCTACAGTTTTGAAAAACTCGAGGATGTTTTCACGGGGACCTTGATAGACAACTTGTCCTTCTGAAAGCAAAATAATGTCATCGAAAAGCTCAAACGTTTCAGGTGCCGGTTGGAGAAGGGATATTATCATGGTCACATCCATAATATGAACCATCTGCTTCATATACTTGATGATTTGGAATGTGGTTGAACTGTCAAGTCCAGTTGAGATCTCATCCATATAGAACACTTTTGCTGGTCCAACCAACATTTCTCCTGCACCAAGCACGACAATGAACAAAACGCAACCAAACACACTGTTATACAAGAAATCTACAACTCTTTCCCCATACCTGTGGTTAGGCGCTTCTTTTGACCTCCGGAGATGCCTCTTCTCATTTCATCACCCACCAATATATCAGCACATATGTCCAATCCAAGTATCTGTTCAATGCAATATCAACTCAGTATTAGATTTATAGGTTCATTTTGGTAGGAAACTGTAAAAGACTCTAATGTTGGCTCAAAGAGGAATGAACCTTGAGAACATAATCTGTGACTAAACTTGATTCTTGGCCTGCCATTGCTGTGGCTTTCATGAATGCATCAATTTCAGGGTCAGGTTTAATTCCCATTTCTTTTTCTCTCCTTGACAATTCTTCCAGGAGCTCATATCGGGTTCCAACTCCTAAACAACGTCCTGCGAAGTCCAATGTCTCTCGAACAGTCATCTCCCCGTGATGAAGGTCATATTGGCTAATATATGCACAAGTTCTCTGAGGATTGAATTCCGACATTTCATGACCACAATAAGTTATTCTTCCAGTTTCCTATCACAAGGCACAGATAACAGTTAACTACACATGGCTATCATTCT
>CAVNYN010233646.1:0-19890 GCA_963692815.1 Nyctanthes arbor-tristis
TCGATTATGAACTGCCTTTGTTTCTTGAATGTCATAAGTTTACAAAGTTATGTACTATGTTCTAGTTGCATAACTTGAAAGCAAAAAAAAAAAAAAAAGGTGGTGTGACAGGAGTTTCACAGGATTATTGAAATTTCTAAGAGATATGCTTTTCGAGGATAACGAGCTTCCAAGATCGACGTATGGGGTAAAGAAATTGTTGTGCCTGTTAGGTACAGCGACTGAGAAGATATATGCATGTACAAATGATTATGTCTTGTACTGACATGAGTACCAGGACTTGAATGCATGTCTAAAGTGCGCGGCGTCGCCAGTATAAGAGAAAGAATAGTCATGATAAACATGAAGATAAGAAAGGCCCTCTGGCAAAGGTGTTATGGTATCTGTGCATAATACCTATATTCAAACACTTGTTTGCGAATGCAAATGATGCAAAGGAAATGCATTGGCATAATGATGAGAGGAAAGAAGACGGAAAACTCAGACACCTAACCAATTCTTTCATGTGGAGTATAAACAAGATGTTTCCTGAATTTGGTGGCGATGATAGGAATCTTAGGCTTGGGCTATGTACAAGTACAATGAACCTGTGCGGTAATATTAGTAGTCAATATAGCACTTAGCCGGTTCTTTTGGTGTGTTATAATCTTCCTGCACGATTGTGTATAAAGCGGAAGTATATAATGTTGTTGTTGTTGATTTCAAGGCCTAAATTGCCGGGAAATGATATAGATGTGTACCTCACACAACTCATTGATAATTTGAAGTTGTTGTAGAATGAAGGTGTGTCAGTTTTCGATGTACATAGCCAGATGCATTTCACACTACGTGCAATAATTTTTTACACCATAAATGATTTTCCAGCATGTAGTGACTTGCCATATTATACTACTAAAGGAGTCAAAGCATGTTGTATTTATGAAGATGAGACGATTGATCTTTGGTTGAATAACTGCAAGAAAAATGTGTTTATGAGTCATCGGATCGTTCTCCTACCTGACCACTCGTATCGAAAGAAAAAAAGGCTTTCGATGGGATAACCGAGACTCCAGTCGCCCGCTTGCTGATAACAGAAAAAGATGTTTATGAGAGGGTTAAAAATATTAATGTCGTATATGGTAAAACTTCTAAGCCTCCACAAAAGAGTCTATAGAAGAAGCGATCTATATTTTGGGATTTACCATACTGGCAGTACTTGCAAGTTAGACACTCTATTAATGTAATGCATGTGGAGAAAAATATGTGCGATAATGTCATCGGAATGTTATTGAATATTCTAGGAAAGATGAAAGATGGTGTCAAAATTAGAAAAGACATAGTAGAAATGGAAATACAGGAACAATTAGCACTGCAGGAATCTGGAAAGCGTACATTTTTGCCCTCCACATGCTATATTTTATCTAAACAAGAGAAAACAATCTTTTGTAAGTGCCCGAATGCTATTAAGGTTCCATTTGACTATTCATCAAACATCAAGAAGTTTGTGTCAATAAAAAACTTGAAATTGATTGGTATGAAGTCCCATGATTGTCATGTCTTAATGCAACCATTCTTGCCAATTGCAATATGAGGTATATTGCCAAAACATATTTGACATGTCATAACCAAGCTCTGCTTCTTCTTCAACTCAATTTGTTGCAAGGTCGTTGATCTCGAGGCGTTGGATGCTTTGCAGACCAATATTGTTATCACTCTATACTAGTTGGAAATGTATTTCCTACCATCATTTTTTGGCATTATGTAGATTAAATCGTTCACTTGGTAAGGCAAATTAATATCCGTGGTCTAGTGTTCTTGAGGTATATGTATCCATTTGAGAGATACATGAGTATTTTGAAAAGATACATGAGAAACCGATCTCAGCCAGAAGGAAGTATAATTGAAGGTTATGCCACTAAACAGGCCATTAAATTTTGTACTGATTACCTAGATTGTGTTGAAGCCATTAGTATTCCTAAATCACGACACAAGGGAAGACCTTGAGTTAAAGGTACGATTGGATTCAAATCAATTGTGACGAGGTCTGAAATGTGAGACAAAGCACACCTTCTTATCTTACAATACCTGACCGTAGCTCACCCATGTTTGGATGAGTATATGTCGATGTTAAGACGTTAAAATCCTTTGATGGGTGAGATGTGGCTGACCGATGAACATAATGGTACATTTATAACATGGTTCATAGATAGAGTACTCCAAAAGCCCTAGGGTGGATGTTTATTCTTACAAAGGGTATGGCATTAATGGTTACACATTTTACACAAGGCGCCAAGAGGATAAGAGCACAAGGCAGAACAGTGGAGTGATGTTAATAGTATTTTCACCAAAGTATTTTAGCGCCAATCATAGGAGGCTAGTGGATGCTGCAATGTCAAATTATGGTATCATTGAAGAAATTTAGGAACTTGATTATAAAGTTCTCAAGGTTCCTCTTTTTCACTGTAAGTGGGTCAAAAACTACCAGGGTGTTCAAGTTGACGAATTAGGTTTCATTCTAGTAGGCTTTGGCCAGTTAGGCTATCTTGATAACCCTTTGATTGGTAGACTTTTACCATCACTCATAATAGCATCTTCATGTAAGATCATTTGCATTCTGCATTACACGTCTTTCTAATTCTCTTGTTTGTACTAATATCTATTTATTTTATCTCTAACTTTGTATATTATTATTTACTATGCTGGAATATAGTTGGTATGACTAATAAGCTTGTTTTGGAATTTGTATGCAAGTAGGAATGGGGTGAGCGCTCTCGATGGTTGACAATTCAGGTATAACAGATGATCCGATTAGCAGCAGAAAGAAGTGAACGAGATGTCTAACAACTTGCAAGAAGTTGAAGAAGACACATGATACAATGGTCGAATTAGATGAGCAAGATAGGCCTATAGGGCAATTTACAGCGTAATTAGGCACTTATGTTGGGAGTGTAGTTCAGATTCATGTGCATATAAACTAAACAAATTGGCATGTGGTTGAGCAACTCCTTAAAGATCTTGTTTGGGAAGATGTCAAGGTATCGAATGAGTTTACATGGTTTAATTTGATGTCGCATAATAGTTGATTTTATCAATAATGTTGTTCAATATTTTCGACCCGTAGAAAAGATTTAATCTCGAGAATGACAGCTTGAAGGAGCCTGTATTGAGAGAAGTTGGGAAGAGATTGAGAGACTTCAGGACTTCGTTAGTGTGAAAATACATCAAATGGGAGCACCCGAAATATAAAACTCCTTGTCAGCTTTATAATTTCATTGCGCCTGACATATAGACGAAGTTCAAGAAAGATCATGAAACTCTAGAGTTTTTGGTACAGTCAAAGTAGATTTTATATTATTTTCTCACCACTGGCAAAAAACTAAAACAGCTGCTAAATTGATCAGGAGAATAGTGAAAAGGCAAAGCAGATCAAGAGCATAATAAGTACCCTCACCATTTAGGCTTTGCCAATTATGCTCATAGGAGAGCATAGTGAGCAATTACAGACTCCCTGTCTTCCTCCTCCTCCTCACGTGGGTCAGTTAGCTTGACCTTTTAGATCGATAATCACAGTCTAGATTGGGCTTGGACAAGGACCGTCAAGGGCCTAGATGACACTTATTATATACCAAACGAGAAAACGAAAGAGGTGTATGAGAAAATTGTTAATATACATTAATAATTAATTTTTTTTCTTTGCTTAAGTTACTTGCTTTTTATTCACATGTCTTATATTTATCTTTCATTTTTTAAATAGAAAGAAAAGCATGATATGGTCAGACAAGGGACTTTTGACCCAAAGAGACATCGGGATATTTTAACACCGGCGCTTGGTAAGGAGGAGCATCCCAGTCGAATGAGGAGCTATGCTGGATAAGTCATTTTAAGGGACGTTTATGGACGACTAGACGAGACTAGGAGAAGATCGAGCTGGATCGTGTTGCTAGATGATATTAGACAGGTGATCACATCAGAGGTGAAGGTCAGCATCATTGAGTGGGTGGGGGAAGAGACCATGGCACAAATACAAGCTTAGTTCAATATGATACAGTTGCAGATGACCTCTGTTTTCCAACACTTTGGAATAGAAATAACTCTGTAATTTCATGGCATGGAAATACCTACAACGGTGAGTCCATCCGGAGACTACCTACTCATAGTAGCTACCACTTGATCGATACACAGCCACATCTTGACATTGAGGTATATTTAGTATTTCGTTATGATGTTGAATGCAGACTTCGTTTTAATTTTTACAGCTAACGTTATTTTGTTCAATTGTATTGAATATTAAAAGAAGCCGACCCCGTTTCGTCTGGCCTTTGTTTACAATAGCACGACCAAAATTGCGCAGATAGGTCGATTTACCCATATGTGCCTACTATGGTGGTGCACGAAAAACTACTACTGTACGGACATTACAAAGTCTCAGTTGAAATTGTATGTTATGATGCAGTCAATTATATTTTTTCAGTGCCAAGTTCATTCCATGAGCTTAGCGGATGTCAGTAAAGGCAGTTCCACTTAGTGACCCGCACATTTAGTGATGTTAGACACAATAATGAAATGAAGTTACACAAAAAGTTTTTCTGTACATTAGATTTTGTGTTGTACGTTTTTTGAAGGCAAATAAATTATCACTACAGGAAAAACAACCAGAGCAAGCAGCATACACAGGAAAAGACAAACGGTCTATAAGTGTTGAAGTCTCTTCTGCGCCCTAATCTCATTGACAATGCAACATTGGTTTCCCTGACTCCCAACCTCAAGATATTGCACAATCTGAGTGTTAGACTGCCCATTTCTACAGATTTCTTTAACGTACCTACTGTTAGAGATGTGTTTCACCACCCCATCAACATGGACCATGAAATTCATGTTTCCATCACCAATATAATTGACCTGTTCAAAATGAAGGCACATATTTCGCAACTTAGGGAAATTAAGACTTCCTTCCTCACAATTAAGTACATCATATAATTTTTAATTTGACATTTCATGTTTAGTATAATGTATTTCAGGTACCTATATCATGTGTGCAAGGAATTCGGGGTTTTTTGTCCATCGCTGGTCGGGCTATTAATTTTGGAGCTAGTGAAAGGACGTGTTTTAATTACATGGTCCAAGCAATTAGAGAAATGATGGATAAGAAGTATATTCTAGCACCGTATTATATGGGGTAAAACCGTTGCAGCTATTCATGTGTTGTTTTGCCGTAGCCTAATTTGAATTATTTGTGGCTAAAATATGCAAACTTACATTCTTGTAAAATATTCTAGAAACCACTGGATGTTGTTAGTGCTATGCCTTTAACGAAGTAAGGTCTACGCCTTTGACTCCATGGAGGATAACTCGCGTAATTTGACTATCAGGCCACAGTTGTCTGTGTAAGCAATTATTAGTAACTATTATATAATAGTCTTTTTTTGTAAGTTTGAGTTTATTTAACTTATATATATTATAACTTTAGGGTGCTTAAAATGTTGTGGACGAAAGGGAAAAAAGTGAAGAAAAATCTCATTTGGAAACCAATCGAGGAAAAAAAATATCCTCTAAATGTTACAATAAGTATTGAAGTTTCAAATTTTAGCGGTTTAATTACTTATGTTTATTTTCAACTCATTGGAAATTTTAGTGCACTCAGCAACTGGGATCTAATGAGTGCGGCTATTGTGTGATGAGAAATATGTACAAGATGGTCATACAATATTCTAATAGTTCAGAGTATCTTGATATGGTATAAATATTTATCGAAAACTAAAAATTATCTAATCATTCATATATATTTTATTAACAAAGTAATTATATTTCTTTTTATTTGATGTAGGCATATGAAGTTGGATCATATATTTAAGCGAATATAGATGAGGTTTAGGAAACATGGGACGGGTACTTTCTCCAAAATTGTGTGTGATTTTTTGTCTTATCTATTTGTATAATATGGTCTACTTGTGGATTATAGATTTTCATGCAAACGTGTACAATTCAATAGTTATTGCATACTATTTCAATTGTTATATAATTAAAGACATCATGGTATATAATTAATGACATTATTTCAACCGGGTCCATTTATTACTAACGTTTGCATTAACTATTGATTGTAGTTAGATTTATATTAAGATGGTGATGATTGTAGAAGTATATATAGTAATATAATAGTTATTAATTTTCGGAGTACTTTGAATTATACTCAATGGTTAGTTTTATTTTCAATGGTTTATTTACGTTAGTTTATAATGCTAAATTACGTTATTGCTAAAGTTTGGAGTAGTTATTGATTGTAGATTCATTTATATTAAGATAGTGATAATTGTATTAAAGTGTATGTAAATTTTTAGTGTTAGTGCTATTTCTTCTTGTCAGTGGCTTGTGCAATTGTTGTTTTACGTTCACAGGATCACTAACAATAGCCATTTCGGTGTAAAATAAAAAAAAAAGGATAAACACATTGGCGTCGGTTGTTCTCCAAAAACTGACGCCTAAAGTCATTTTTAAAAAAATAAAAATAAAAAATATTTACATAAGGCGTCGGTTGTACCTTCCAAAACTGACACCTAATGTCCACAATAGACGTCAGATGTATCTCTACAACTGGCGCCTATTGTATATTACAGTTAATTTTTTTTTTAATTATTGACTTTAACCGAACAACCAACACCTATTTTGATGTTTAGACGTTGCCTGACAACCGACGCATTTACATTTACAATGCACGTAGCTGATATAGGCATTGCCGTCGAAACCTAAGCGTATTCACAAGTACAACTGATGCCTATTGTGCTTTTCTGTAGTAATGTGTAAAAAATTGTGTAAGTTTCTTTATGTAAAGTATAGCATTACTCAAAGAGGATGCAATAGAAAAAAAAAGACGGAGTCTAGTGACTGTGTACATCTGGAGGGTGTGCTATATCACATCTTCCATTTTTTTTCACTGCCACGTAAACTTTTTAAGATGAGATGGTGGAAAAAAAAAAATCCTCTAATCCACATTCCACTAGATATACTCGAAGATGGACTCACAAGTCTTAATTAATATGGTATCAGATCTTTAAACGAGCAATGACTCAATCCATTTAAAACTAAAAAATAAGTACATGGATTTCAAGAATCTAGATTAGTCTGCTCCAGCTATTACCATATTATAGAGTACTCATAAAATCCAGGTGGCTACACTGTCACTGTCTAGATATATTGTGTGTAAGGTATGTACCTTCATCGGCAGGCAAAGTGACGGCTTCGCCGAGATTTATCAGTGAGCTGCAAAGGATAAGTAAAACTACAGAAATTATCAGCCATTGCTGCCGCCCGCCTACCGGTGCCGGAAACAGCATAGTTGTAATATGCCCCCAGCTGAATATTTTATGAGTACGATCAAGAAACGATCAGCAATTGTTGAATATTTATGTGTGCACGTACTAGCTAGTTTTTAAATTTTACGTACGTGATAGGAAATCTAAAGGCGAGTGGAGCCCACAATAATGCAAATGTGTGATAAGAAGAAGAAAGAAGACCATCAAAATATATGCAGACAAATCATCGTCCGAACCCGATAGGGATAGATGGAGAGAAGCACGCTAATAATATCTTTAACACCGGTAAAATAATTGAACAAGAATTGTTTGTTTCGGAAAAGAAACGCAAACAAGTTGGTATTAATTATCATATCACAAATTAATTCTTCCACACGCTCTCCCCCCTTTCTTTTCTTTTTGGAAGAGAATTTCTTATGTAGCGATCGGAAAATTTTTTCATTTAAATTTTTTTTATTTTAATACACGTGTCGCTATGACGTGTATAAAATAAATTTTGAATAGTCAAACCTGGTGGTCGAGCTCGTCTAGTCAATATTATGTTTAAAAATTTATTCGTTGAAGTAAAATATATTTCCAAGAATTCGTAAAGTTGATGAATCGAATTTGAAATTTTATAATTCCTTCCAAAAATCAAATATTATTAGCTTATTGAGCTCCTTTGACTATTTTTAAGTCTCAACATCATCGAAATATTTAAAACTCAATTCTTGTATTTATGTAAACATTTTTTCACAAATCAAAAAATCATTTTTGCCATTTTTAGTTTGCCTCATTCCAACCCTCCTTGCCCATGTAGCCCTATACCAAAAGTGTTAATGTTTATAAACTCCCTTAAAACCACTTCCAAGAACCCAAATCAGATCAATCAGCCAAGGTTCCCCCTCCCCATCTCCCTCTCTAAAGTCTCTCTTCTCCTTAAGATTTTGTAAGTATTTTCTGAGTTCATATTCATACCACCTCCTTCAAGAAATACAAAAACAATCTTAAGTATTTCATACATACACAACATCACCTTCAACATCATCTCTTCTATACACTCCATATCACAAGAATATATATACATACACAGTCAATGTACATAAGCATTTACACACCTACACATACATATACTTTCAAGCACCAAAAACTCAAAGCAAGCAAAGAAGAACACAAAACCAAAGATCTCTTCACTCTGTCGGCACTGCGCATCGCCGCTGGCAACCCCAAGCCGGCCAACACCTGCCGGAAAAGGCGACCCGTCCCTCTCGACCCTTTTCAAAAACCACCAAAACAAACCTCATTCGACCCCAAAACTCAAAGCTCAATTCTCCTAGATGCCTTAGAACATATTCTTGGCCGTTTTCAGTGGAGAATCTCCCCGGGAAATGAGATTTCCAAAACCCACCTCCGCAAGAACTTCCACCATGCTTTCAAATTCTCACCTAGATAGAAAGAGCTCGTTGAGAGCATTGTTTTTACCTATTCCTAGAAGTCGATACCTTGAGTTTTTGCTGGAAATATGCTCCAAGAAATGAAACCCAATGTCCCTCTTTTTCTCTTCTGCCGTGAGTTTACAGATTGGGAGAGAGGGCTTTGTTTGTAAATTTAAAAGACTTCAAAAATTTCTTGAAAGCCCCTAGCGGTTTATAACATATTAGTTCATCCCCAAACTTTCACTACCCTTCAACTTAATCCCTTATGTTTCAGTTTTATCAAAATAGTTTTTAAACTTCTATTCTGAAATGTTTTAGCCCTCTGACTTTCAAAGTTACCGATAACAGTCCCAAAAGTTCCAGAGTTAGTCATTTCAGTCTTTATAATTCTGAGCTTACCCTTTTTAGTCTCCAAACTAATGATTTAAATCTTATTCACCCCTAATCCTAGTTCCTTTCCAACGTTAGCCTTCAAAATCCTTTTAAACATATTTTCACTCACATTCTACACTTTCAATTATTTTATTTTAACCCCTAAAGTTTTAATTTAATTATTAAACTTTAATTTTCAATTCCTAACTTTAATTAATTTTCTTTATTGACTAGACGGAGGGGTCAGACCCTTAAAAAGCTAATTTCACGATTCATAGCTCAACTCTAGAAAACTAAGAGGTAGACACTTTATTCAAAAATTCTTTTTAAGATTGAAAAATATTAATTGATTTGTATGACGGATGTTATATGTGGATTTGTGATTATAAGAATTGCGTGTTATATGCACAAGGTCTTTTGGTTATGCGCATAATCTGTTTAATTAAGAATTGGGAATTTGCCTTTGCTATGCTTAGCTTGTTCTCATATAAAAATAAGAATAAAAATGGAGAGATCTATTAAGAACGTGGACTTGCATTTATTATACGGTGCTTGTCTGTGAAAGAATTTAGGGTTTTACCCTAGAAGAATTTGCATGTCTGTGTACCATTTATTGTATGAATTAATTGATATGCTCTTGAGTCTACTGAATATTTCGTATGAAACACTCATTTCTTTTAAATTAACAAATTTTAAGTTTCAGAGCCGACAGTGAAATGACGAATGGTGGCTACAATTAAATATGTATTATGAAAGGCTAATCTTTTGGAAACATATATATCTTTCATGGAGAAACATTTGTTAAACTCCAATTATTTTGTGACAACTGGCATGGATTGATATACTATATTTTTCCTTTTGCACTTTTAAAACTCTTATTGAATATTGTCATTTTTTGTATTAAATTATATTATAAGTTAACAAGAAAAGTCAAACTAACACTCCAAGCATTTCAAAATTTGGGGCGTTACATCTTAGACACCACCCACTAAAAAAAAAAAAAAAAGGAGATAAGGCTTTCTATTTTATAGTCAACATGATGGAGACATCTTTTCCCATTTTGGTTGAGGAAACTTTGATGAGTTAAAAACAAGTCTTTCTGGTGTCCCAAAAAAAAAAAAAAAATAGTCTTTCCATTCTATAGTCAACATGATGAAGACTCTTTTTTTCCCATTTGGGTTTATAGGACTTCGATGAGTTTTTAATTTTATCAGTTTTCAATTTTATATTAGATTCTCACCCCGTGCGTTGCACTGAAAAAATATACATCAAATTATTTAAAAAATAAATAATATGAAACTTTAGAAGTTTTTTTTTTATAGTGAAATTTTATAAGGCTACGTTACTCAATTAGAGATAATTAATTTTTAATTACAAATAATAATGTAATTTTGTTCCTATCATGTTAAGATAGCTATAATTTATCATAAATTTTAACTCAACTGTTATCATTAAAGTAACTAAATATGATTTTATTTTTTGACACTAATTCAGATAAATAGCATGTTATGAAATAATTTTTAATTGGACGGTCTCTTGTACTCTGAAAATATATATTTTTATTAGAAATCAATACAGCCAGATAAAATGAAGATGATATAAATTAATAATACATAAAAATAGTTATATTTAGTTTTTTAGGAAAAGTAGTCATTATTATTAATATTCATACTTGGGAAAAATTAAGAAAAAATTACAATTATAATTCTCAATTAACTTAAACTTTAACGATATATATATCTTTAATTATATTAACTGTAAATAATAAATTTCAAAATTATCCATAATTTAAGCAATTAAATGATAATAATTATCTATTATTAAATTGATAAGGTTGCAGAAATGGATGAGGTAGAAGAGATTAAAAAATTTAAAAAAATGAAAAATTTAGAATACCACATGAGTTAGCTCAGTAGAAAACAAAGTGTCAAATTTAAGACCCTAATAACAAATGTTTTTGCTAGAAAACTACGGTACAAATGTACGGTAGATTTAATTTCTTTTATATATATATATATATATAAGTCTCATAAATTGTGACAATACCAACTTGTGCAATCCAATTCCTCAAAATGTTTCAGAAAATACTATTTATAGGTAATCATTCTGTAACATCCCACAAAAATTTAACAATAAATTAAACAACGTAATCGATATTTTGACAATAATTAAATAATTACTTGAATTGCATTGTAAGATTGCTTGAATTGCATTGAAAGATTTCAAGATTGTCACTCCAATGACATCCAAAGTAAGAACGTAGATCTTGATTAATATAAATCAAAGTACAGTGATTTAATTACAAGAGTAAACCTTGTTTGGACATAGGGATGGCAATAGATCGAATCATATCGGATTGACGCCGATCCAATTTGCTCTACGAAAGATGTATAAAACCATGATTTGCTCCATAATTCATGTCTTACGAATCAAAGCAGATTGGATCGGATTACAGATCCAATCGGATGAAGATTGCGATCCACCAACCGATCCACGAAACCTTTTTTTTTTAAAAAACACCATACATTACACTACTCTAACCTCTTAACTTAGTTTTCTCATCATACAATACACTACAATCTATTTGAACAGTAAAACGAAATCAAATTGATATCAACTATCAAGTATCAAGTATCATAGCCAAAAGTAACATCAATTGTCTACATTTAACATAGAAATTAGGAAAGTGACAACATCCAAGATAAATTCAACAAGTCATCATCGATGCACAAAATTAGTTAGACAAAAATAAGAAAATTTGCTTCTTCAAATCATCATTTCATAGTGTTGTGAATGGCAGTAGTAATAGTGAAACTATGTAGCTTATAGCTAATGATCATAAATATTAAGAGAAGAATAAAAATAAAACTTTAACAAACTAGGTAGCATGAGCCATAAGCCTTTATTTGGTACAAGTATATATAGTTTAATTAAATCCATCCCTAATATGATGCCTCTATGTAGGCAATCCAAAAAAAAAGGGCATCTTGTTACCTAAATGTGAGAAGCAGTAGCATATTCAAGTAACTTGTTTCAAAAAATAAATAAATAACAAAAAAATAAATTAGATTAGCAACACATTCTAGCGACTAGCATGTAAAAATTTATTTCTTTTCTAATATCTATTTTCAACATATTCAAGCATATTTATGTAAAGGTAAAATGTTTTCCTTTTTTTTAATAATAATTATTAAACAAATCAGATCGACCATGATCCGATTCGATCCAATATCATGTGTTGGATTGCAAATTTTACCGTTATTTTTTCACCAATCTATGGATAGGGAATTTTTTCCTCAAACGGATTGGGCATCCGTCGGGTTATGGAGCGGATTGGATTTTTTTGCTATCCCTATTTGGCCACGTCACCTCTTAAGTATACGATGTCAATTACGCGACTTATCATGCTATGATTAGTGGAACTCAAAACTTTATTTAAAACAACTAAATTCTAGCAATTATAAATAGGCCAAGGGTCCTTGAAGTTTCTCCAAACCCTCTACCTATCCCTTCTCTATCCCAAAATAATTAAATTCATCTCAAGGTAGTGTGAGAAGGAAAATCACCCTAAAAACCCACAAAACACTTAGTTTTACACTTGGAAAAGACTCCTTTCCATATATAAGAATATTCCAACTTGAGCAACAACTTTATTTGAGAAATATCAAAGCTTTAGAGGCAATTTTCCTCTTTGAATTATTCAAAGAATCTTTGGGAAATCAAAAGTTGAGTAATACATGTCTTTGTTCTCCTTTTTCGAAACTCATGCTTTTCTTAAATTTCTTTGGCATTCGATACTTGATTGTGTACAATTGCTGTGAGTAATACATGTCTTTGCTCTCTATTTTCGAAGCTCATGCTTTCCTTAAATTACTTTGGCATTCCATACTTGGTTGTGTATAATTGCTTTGGATAAATGATTATTTCTTGCTTTTAAGCATAGCTAGTGGTGTTATCTACCCGTTTTGTCTTGCTATGTGGTAATCTTTATTGTATTATGACCATACTATGTGATCGTGGTCATTTTAAATTATTGAATCCTGTAAGCTTATGGGTAGAGGCTAGACTAGTGATGGTCGGACTTGTGCATATAAATAATTCTCTTTGTACGTAAAAGCGACTTCTCTTACATTATTTTGCATGAGCCAATACATGTTGTTATTAATTGAGTACTTTGTATTCACTCCATTTTTCTCCCATCTTGTAGATGATTGAATGCTAGTTATTGGCCAAACAAGCCGAGAGTTGGAGCATACCCGAGGACGGAAGTAGAATTTTGCATGTAGAGGGAGCCGATCTTTGGAGCTACTAGAATACACTTTGGCCCACTTTCTATAGATATATATATATATATTATCATATGTAAAACAAGAAACAATTTGTTCGTTTTGTACGTCTAGTCTCCGCTATTCGTATGAAAGCTTTAGCTATAGAATTTAATAGCCAATATAAGTAATTCAATGATATTGGATGACATAGTGGGGACGTGACACATTCAGACAATCTTTTACAAAATATGGGTAAAATACCCCTGTGTATTGTGTAATTGGGGGAAAATGATTTAAAGATAAGATAGTGAATTTACCCCATTTTATAAAAGTTTGTCTGAATAATTACCTATAAATAGCAGGACTATTTTGTTTTTCAACATAACTGTTGGACCCTCGACTAAGTTGCGTGCTGTATTGTTCTTGGTTTAACACTTATCTTTTGAAGGAGAGCATACTTTTATCTCTTTGCTCTGCTATGAAATATGATTACAATGCATTGACTGATATATAATACCTCTGAATCAAGAATCATATATGCTCCAACAAACAATCAAACTGTAGGGGCACCGGGCATGTTATAAGGAATATAAACCCCGCATACAAATAAAGAAATAAATAACCGACAAATATGGGCTTGGCGTATAGCGTACTCTTGTTGGTATGGTTGAATTTTTATGAAACACAAGATCTTAATACCAAGAAGTGCCGCAGCCATAAGGCAAAAGAGGCAGTCGCCCATCCAAGTTTTTGAAATTTCTTTTCTTTTTTTCTTCTTTGTCCTTTGCTTTTTTTTTTTTTTGTAAATTTAATTTAATGATTTTGAAATAGAAAAATAAAAATTAATTCTTATCGTAAACATCTAATTATGAGAAATAAAAATTAATTCTTATCTTATACGTCTAGTTATGAGTCTACTCCCCTATAAAACAAGAAAATATGGACAATTTTAACATTTTTAAATACACATTTTTCCAGGGTCGTAAAAATTCTACGACTTATCATGTACAAAATCATTTTATTGACTATGTCTGAGAGAGTCTTTCTACAAAACTAGATAATGCTCATTTTACGCTTATTTGGCACGAATATAGCAAAAGCAGCCCTACATGTTTTTGTTAGATTCATGTCACATCAGGATAAGGCTTTTTTATAAAGAGCCTTTTCTATCTTCTTAAAAAATTTCATATCCGAGACATTTATTTTGAGAATAGTGTTATTCAATGTAAATTAAAGGAGATATTTATGTTGAAATTGATGTTCTCAAAAGGCTTTAATTAAAATGAATATCGTTTTTTGTTAAATTTTTTGCCCCTTTAGTAAAATTTTCTTGCTCCACGCTTCCACCCCACCACTGGCAAGAACCAAAGAAACTAAAGAACCGGAAAACGAGATGAGCATTATGTGGTTCATCGAGTAGAACTACAGAAACTAGATATCCCTCAGCATAATTGTAAGATGAGATGAGGAAATGATCAAGAATCAATAAATGTTCAGCAATTATTGAATACTTATTTGTTGCATGTTTTAGGCACGTACATGGAAATCTAAAGGTGACGTGGAGCCAACAATTCAAATACTCCCCCGTCCTTATTAATAAGTCTTTCTAATGAGCTATGTCGGGCTCTTTGTACGGAGTCAGATGACCAATTAAAATCATCCAACTTACATAGTCACATGCATCATGTGAGTTAGATGATTTTAATTATTGGTCATCTGGCTCCTTACATGGACCTCGATATACCTCATTAGGAAATCATTCTAATTATTGGTCCACCTTTTTTTCACTATAATCTATAATTTAGTAAATAGAATTAAAAATCGATATACGTTTAATTAAGTATTAAGGGTAAATTAGTAAAGTAATATAAATTAAACTTTTTTTCTTTTAATACAAGGGGAACAGGGGAGGCTAGTGAAAAATGGGGGGAGAGATGAGTGTGGTTCAAACATATGAACTTTTACCCAGAATGTGAATATTTTAACCACTACATCAAACCACTAATATATTAAACTTTTTAATATGAGAAAGGGACTTATATATTTGAGAAGACAGCTTAAAAAGGAAAGTATATCATATATCTGGGACGAAGAGAGTAAGTGATAAGAAGTCGAACACGAAGACCAGTGTTCTAGAAAGCGTGAGGCGTGGAAAAGCGTCAAAGCCAAACATTGAGCTTAAGCGCGCCTAAGCGTAACAATGCGCGATAAAAGCGTAACCAATGCGTGATAAAGCGCAAAACGAAACGAAGCGTGAAGCCCAAGCTTCAAGCCTAGGAACCGCCTAAGCGTCGCATAGGCGAGCCTTTTAGAATAGAGACGAAGACTCCTTGAAATTTGCAGACAAGTTTAATTTTCATTGAGTTACAACAGGAATATGAATATGGAGAAAAGAGAGAGACTTGCATACCAGCAAAATAATTTAAGATATCAAATCAAATCACAAATAATTTCCCTTTCAAAGAAAAAGGCTAGTATTTTGGACGCGTTGATATTGATGGATGATGATGCAAACGAAATTTCGAAAGAAAAAGAGAAAAAGGGGAAAATGAGTAGCCTTTCGATTTTAATTAAAGGTGTTTGATTCTCATAATTATAAGATTGTTATTAACTCCTTGTATGGTTTTGATTTTTTCAAAATCAATTTTCACTCAAACTCATTTATACACATTTATTCATTAAAAAAAAAAGTTTCATGAAAACTTGTAACTTTCATTACATTTTGACCACGTCTATATATATACTCTCATAAAATCACTTAATTATCGAAAATGATCAAAATCATACACAATGTGTATTAAGTTTAAAACACGGGGTTCCATCTTAATAGGCAATTTCAACGAGACTCTCCTACAATAAAGTTGACATATTATCATTTTAAAAATTGACATGTAAAAACAGAGGAAGAACTTGTGACAATAGTGGCATGTAATAATTTTTCATTGCTCCATATAATTAATAGGCTGGTAGATTAGCGTGCCAATAGGAGATATTATTGTGTTAATCACAAAGCACAAATACATATACACATAGAATAATATTATTCTCAAGAATCACGCTACACATGCATACAAAACTTGTCGTAAAATTTTACATAATACGCTTGGCGGAATCCTATTTTTCCACATATCGCGTCACTTAAAATCATATTTAGTCAAAAGGTCCTATCCATTATGCAACTTTCATGGAAAAGAAGAATAATCCTGTTCACTAAAACACTGAAAATCTTATTCACTCACATACCTAAAGGTGTCAATCCTTTACATATATTGGTATCAATCCTTTGGAGGACTTCTACTCCACGATTATCCACCGACACTCATGTCCAATAAAAAATTCACATGTAAATTTAACGGTGTGATTTGTTTTTTAATTTAAGCCTCAAAATTTATATGTGGCTTTGCCCAAAAAAGCACCTAGTGCTCGATACCCCTGAACTACCATAGTTTTTTCTAATCCTTTACATAAACTGGCATTATTCTTGGATGGTCAAAAAGGTAGTTGAAACTTTATGATCTACAACCGAAATACAATTTTTTTTTCAAGAGATAAAAAACTGGATTTTCTTTTTTCTTTTTTTTTTCAAAATGGGATAGACGGGCAACGGGGACGCTACGGCCACCGCCCATCCTCTATATATCAGACTATGACACCATTATTAAAATTATTTTCGCATGAACTGAATTATTTGTCCAAAAACAGTTACTCTCCTTCAATGTGTATCAACTTTTTCAAACCTGCAAAAAATTTTACAATATTGGTTTTTATTGTATTGAAAGTTCTGTTCATTGCGACAATACTAGTGAATTCAGATTGCTCAACATTATGTTCTTCAACTTAAAATTTGCTGCACCTTCAACATATTCTGATGTTAACCTAGTGATCTACTAGACTATACTATATATAATTTTATTTCACGTGAATTCACATGTGGGTTTCTCGTGTGACGTGCTTAGATGCATACAACATTAACATATGACACCATAATAGTTCCATACGTATGACGCCTTATCATTACTACAAAAGATGAATACAATGCATTGTTGTATCTATACTAGATACCTTTGAACTTTTGTAGTTTTGTTAGCTACTATAAGATAGTTTCGATCTTTCATCACATGTGCGTCTAGCGGGATAATCCCTCTACAAACGTATGGTAGGAGATCATTCTAGTCACAATTATGTTTTCAATTACTACATGAAACACATTGAGATAGATTGTAATTTGAGGTACTTTTCAGAAGAAGAAGAAGAAGAAGAAGAAGAAGAAGAAGATGATGATGATGATGATGATCATGATCATGATTATGAGGTAAAAAAAAAAGCCCTTTATTTATTGTACGAAACTTAGAAACCAAAGCATCATTTTTATTGTAACAAAGCGAAACTTTTTACTAGTATCATTAAACCAAAAATTCTTTAACCTTGAAAAAAAGGGGGGAAGCAAATGTACATATTAGTGTTTAAAAACATGAATATTCAGGATGAAAAGCACTTACCAAAGTCTGATTTCTCATATTCTTTTCTCCCAGTACTCAGTATCCAAGTTGATTGGATAAAGATCAGAAGTCGATGTCGAAGATGCTGTCCAAGGAACATCCGCTGAAATACCCTGGACGTATTCATCCTTCGAATTTGTTACTTCGCCCTGACCCATCGTTTCCTCAGGCTTAAACTTGTCGATTAAAACACTTGAGTCAGGAACGGGCTCTCTCCCTTCAAGTATGCTTACCACTGCTGACATTGTAGGTCGTTCGGCTGCTGCAGCATTCGTGCAGTGGAGTGCTACATTTATAGTTGTGATCACCTCCTTTTTACTGAAGTTCGATCCCAACCTTGGATCAACCAATTCCATTAAGTCTCCTTTAGCTTTCAAGGAATTGGCCTGAAGTAAATAACGAAAAGACACAGAGTTCATCAGAGTTCTACCAAGAAATAGTAATATCATTTGTAATATCTTCACACCAGTTAAATTAAGTTTCATGAAAATGAAGTAGAGCGATTAAGCTACCCAATCAAGAAGATAGAAGGAGTCCTCCTTTGGCCTGATACTAGTGTTGCTTTTACCACAAACAATTTCTAGAAGAACAATCCCAAAGCTGTAGACATCTGCTTTGTCTGTCAAATAGCCTCTCATAGCATATTCAGGTGCCATATATCCACTAAGAAATCACACATAAAATCAAGATGTTGTAAGGTAATTTTCAACATACTAGGGTAACTAATGGACTACACAGCAACTATTTCAGAAAAAGAATCAAGCGGAGGATTATATGACTCACAAAGTTCCAGCGACACGAGTGCTTATATGGGTATTATCTTCTTCGTCAAGCTTGGCAAGACCAAAATCAGAGATTTTTGGATTAAGATTTTTGTCAAGTAGCACATTGGTAGCCTTGATGTCTCGATGGACGATTTTTAACCTTGATTCTTCATGAAGATAAGCTAATCCTCTTGCTATGCCAATACATATCTTGTGCCTTGTAGGCCAATCCAATTTCAATTGGCATTCTTCTGGACCTGAAGGCACAAAGAAAATTAATAAGTGACTATATCATAAGCTTATAAGTCAATACATGGCATTTCCAGTGCTACAGAAGTAGAAAAGCAATGAAGTTAAGCTTGTGTTTTAGAATTACCAAATAAAGCACGGGCAAGACTGTTATTCTCCATGTATTCATATACAAGCAGCAACTGGTTGCCTTCAATGCAACATCCATGTAGCTTTACAAGATGAGGGTGTTGTAGAGCAGAAATCATGCCTATTTCATTCACAAACTCACGGTTCCCTTGCTTCGATTTGGAAGAAAGCTGTTTCACAGCTATGGTGGTTCCATTTGACAAAAGACCCTTCAAAATAACACTTCAAGTCAAACAGAGGGTGTCCGATACCGTAGTTTCCAGCTGCAACAGTAGAGAGTAGAAAAAAGTAGCCCTCTGTCAATACCTTGAATACAGGGCCAAAACCACCTTCTCCAATCTTGTTAGCAGGGTCAAAATTATTTGTGGCAGCTTTAATTTGCCTTAGAGTAAATGATCCAGTGCGTAAGTCGAGACCCTTTAAATCTGCCAAATAGTAAATTTTTAAATAGTGTTATACTACAAATCTTTTTGATACATATCCAGACAAAGAGAATAGGAAGATAATGCAATACCTTGTGCCATGGTATCTCTTAACCCCAAGCAACCTTTCCACCAAAGGGTTCCCAAAACCAGCAAGATCGTGAAAAGAACACCGATAACTATCCCAACTGTAGCGCCAGCAGATATGCTCCTTCCATCTTCCGAGGGTGTTGGAAAATCTAAACAGATTATAGATAGAGAGAAAGAGAGAAAAGGAGGGGGAGGGGGGGGGGGGAAGAAGGGGGAGAGAGAGAGAGAGAGAGTGAGTGTCTGTGTGAGTGAAAGTGAGTGAGTGAGTGATGAAACAAATAGTCAAATGATAACATATTGGTGACCTAAGACCGTGAACGAGTTATACGTTAGTAGATGCTAATTAAAAACTACTTTAAAAGATTGTAGGTTATGCTTTAAAATTCTAAACAG
>CAVNYN010233650.1:0-12612 GCA_963692815.1 Nyctanthes arbor-tristis
GTCTGATAATTAGACAGAAAATAGGAAGAAGATTTGAGCCTAGGGAGAAACAAATGGGAGAAAAACAAAATCATGTCTTGTGGGCTAAATAGGATTAAGGGGATGTTTGATTCAATTTATGGTAGTTGATTTATAAAGAGAAATTATAAAGAGGTGAAATGAGTGGAGTAGATTTAATAAGATCGGAGTTTGAAATTTGTGGTTATAAATGAGTAGTTATCAAATCAATAGTCAAATCAGTGGTAAATGGGATTATAATGTGTTTTGTTAAAGAGTATCAAACAAGGGCTAAATTAGGGTTTATATAATATAAGTTTAAAGAAAGCAGAATCTCCGGATCCAAGAACAGCTAGGCCATTATGTTTTTGCAGAGAGAAATGGAATTTTAGATGGCCATTTTTTTGTATTTTTTTATAGTTTGTGTGCAGACACAGAAATGGCTGTTTTTGTATTAAAATGAGAAAGGAAAGACAACTGAATAGGCACTGGAAATTTTTTAAGTACCAACTTTTATCACTTTGCATGTGACCTTTACATCCCTTAATCTTTTATCCTTTTTTTTTTTTAATTTGGATTATTTATATAATTATTTATAGAATTATTTTATAATTTTTTTTGAATTTTGGCCTCTTCCATCATTTTCAACCAATTCCTATCAACGAGTATGCCGCGTGTATAGCTGGGTCTTGTCCTGAGCAATGTTTTTTTTCTTGGGGCTTCTGATAACGAAATTACAAAGAAAAGGCGTCCAATCATATCTTCAACGTGTTTAAGTTCGATCTCAAACTTATATTACTTACGTACCTCCGCAAAGTTGTCGACTTAGGAACATGAGTTTTGAAGTAATAGCAGTGGTAAAGTGAATTTTTTTAAAGAATCGACTTGAGCTCCTTTAATTAGAGGATGCCACTCATGGGCGGAGCTAGGCCTGGGCAAGCCCGAGCTGTAGCCCGTGTTGAATAATTTTTTTTTTAAATTTTTTATGTAGAATTTTTAATTTTTTAAAAAACTTCATTAGTTAAATTAAATATTTTCTCATCATAACCCGTGCTACTTAAACATTCTAGATCCACTTCTGATGCCACTAGTGGCTTCTTAGAACTCACAAAAAATCATTTGTGGTTTTAAGAAACCATCTTCTAAATGCAAGCTCCTTAACAAGGAGCCTGTGTCGGTTCCTTTAGAAAAATTCTTAAACTTGAAGTCGAGATGTCTTTTTCTTTGGATAATACTTCCTAAAAGAAGATTGGTCCCTTTGGATCTTGGTCCACAATTTTTTTTTTCTAATGATGATTGGATAAATGTATGGTTTAGACGTTCGAAATATGTAGATAAAAAGATCCCATTGTATTAGGGTCCTTCATTATACCCTATGACCTCTCAAATTGATTTGTCTTAACGAGGAACCACTAATCCCTTGAGTGATCTTACAAAGAAGCATCATTCTATATGTACACCTATATTCGAGTTTTAGGCAAGACATACATAGTCTGTTATCAAAAGTCTTCTCGATGTTGTTTGAAATTGGAAAAAAAAAAAGGACGAAAAATATGAAATTAAATGTATCTGCGCAGGTATAAAAATGAGTTTGGATCTAGATCTAAATGGGCAGAGCAGAGGAGAATAAATAGAGTAATGGATGGATCTTTTTGATATCTTATTCTTGATCCATGGCAAGACAGATATATGACATCACCATTAGAAATCAAGATTCGCAGTGGAAAAAACCTGTAAAAAAATTTTATTATTTATATTCCCCAAGGAAATTTAATTTTGTGCCCATTTGACTTATTGGTGGTAAACAAATAACCCATAAAAATTAAACACTTCATATTTTTTATTAAAAAAATAGTATTATAAGACTGAAGATTTTCAATTCAATTAATTTAGTAAAAAACCAGCGATCACGTGATGTCGCGTGACAGAAGGCAAACATTTTGATCAGAGAAGGGTTTGATCCACATCTTGCCTTGTCTCGTGACTTTGCTATGCAGTTAATATTATTTTAGTTTAAATTATCTTTTAAGGATGTCGATTAGGAATCTAAGCACGAGATGAGGGCTTGCACATGAGAGAGATAAAATCAAAATTTTTTATTCTACGTTACGGTTACGTGTTTATCATATATGGAATCTAAAACAGACTTTGTATAGATCACGCTATATATAATTGGTGTATGCAATATTCAACTTGACTTTAAAATACTAACCATGAAATTTACATTATCATGCTTCGTTATATTTAATATGCAATCACAAAAACTTGCCAATTTTCTCAACTACCATAGAAGCCCCACCTTCATATGCAATGGAAGTTGGTCTTGTGTCTTTATAGTATTATTAATACTATTTATGTATTTAGAGCTAATTGGGAACCAACATTAGTTCATTAGAAAAACTCCATGATCTTGTGCATTCGTATGGACTATACATACCTAACTCGTATAATTTTAGCACACATGCAAGTACATGTATGTATCTTATGGTTACTTCTAAAAGCATATATCATAATAATTTTAGAACAATTTGAAATCAGACATGTTGCAATATGTGAGAGAGAGAGAGAGAGAGAGAACGCATAAAAAGCATCAATGTTACGTAAATTATATATGAGAAGAAACAATCGTTCCTGACTTGACGTGAATACTAAGGTTGCCTCGTATGATTGTTACCACTAATATAATCAACTCCCATACTACCATTTATGATTTTTCCCGAAACACAATACAAACAGCATGTTTCATTTGTGCTACAAATAACTAATTTAATTTCAAGAAGTAATTTTTAAGTTTCTAAAACTCGGTTTTCAAGAGATGTTACTGAATTATTATTATTTATTATTATTCTAATTATTACAATTACAGTTCCGTTCAACTGATAGTAAATAAATTAATATGTATTTGATAATTAAAAGAATATATGGGTTGAGATTACATTGAAGTGAAAGTGCATTTAACTAAACAAAGTCTCGATCAACTACTGACCCGACTATATCAAGCCCTACACCCAGTGTTTCTTACTTCTCATTCTTGAGACACATCATGTGTTGAAAGGGGCCAAGTAGCCTAGCTAGGTGTGGTTATTAAGGGGTTTATCCTTCTATTATCTTATGATTGCTTTCTAATTATTTCAGCTTCTTCATCACTAAATTATGGATGAAAACTTTTTTTAAAAAAAAAATGATCAGCTAAAATAATCACATGAAAAATAATAATTACTTTTTCTTGCAATGTATTAATTTGTTGACTATCTCAGTTCCTGTGGCCCTGAATATTAAATTCAACAACATATATAATTCTATTTATCTAAACCGGAGATCTCATTAGTAGATTTTCATTAAGTTTTCAATCAATCGATAATCAAAATTAAAACTTAGTAATTAGTAAGTATTAGTAACAGGCATTATATTTATATATCTAAAGTCTCAACTTTTCAAACTTTTGAATATCATCACATTGCTTGAACAGAGTCACAACCATTGTTAAGAACTTTTGGCTAAAAGGAGTTCAATTCCTTTTGCTTTCCAATAGTGAATTGAAGTAGCCTTGATTCTTTTGATTACATATTGAACAAATTTTGGTATATTAATTAATTAGGTATATATGTCTTATCATACCAAAAAAAAAAAAATACACGCTATAGTGTTAAATCTCTATTTTTTTGCAACGTTATAGCAATCAATAATTATTTGAATAATTTTCAATGTAGTTGTTCAATTCATAGTCATTTCCAAAATCTTTGTCTATGTTTTATTGTAATGATCAGATATGATGGCGTACATAAAAATTTGATCTAGCACTCGATGAACTATATGCTATGGCACCCGATGGCATGTGTGGCGTGACCACATGCACGCCACTTGTACCAACGGGTGCCATAGCATATGGTTCATCAGGTGCCAGAATGGGACTAGGCGTATATATATATAATAATTAACCTTGTAGATGACCTCCTGCTCAGAAAATGAAAAATTCTTATTTTTCTACTAAATAGAAGATAAATTTAATCTAATTGTGCGTTATAATTAAAGGCGTGATATCAGTATTCTACTAAGATTTTTGAGTCGATTTTAGTTGCTTAGACTCTAAAGTGAAAAGGATGCATGCAAGAAACACCAAGATTAAGTAAACTATAATGATACCAATAAATCGGAAAGTTAGTGGAATAATTATTTAATCCTTGGAAAGTTTCAATTATTAGTTTCAAAGATGATTAATAAATCTAATTGTGTTTCTTTGTTGACCATTCTCCTCCTCTGGTAGTTCTCTTTAACAAGGATAAGCTTCAATTTAAAAGAATTCAATGTTGTATGCAACATTTGGATTTAGTTTCCAAAGGAAAAAATAGAATATATATATATATATATGTTAAAGCATCTTTTTAATAATAAATATAAATATACAGACACTAGATAGTTAATAACTAAAGTATACAATTTTATATGTAGCTAGCTTTTGAACTCTCCGTAACTCTTCCAACGTGATATGTTGAGATTGTATTCACTCTTATATAAACATAACCAACTAGTTAAGTCTTTTTGTCTTAATTTAATTAAACCGAGCTAACGAAATCTTTCTTTTAACGAGGAACATTTTTGCTTAGAAACTTTTCTCGACCAAATTTTAACAACAAAAATGACCTTTTTACGAACAAAACATCGTTGTTACATGTGAGGAAAGCTCCAATGGTTAGCCTTCTCAAATTTGTTTCCAATTAACTCATCATTTTAATAGGATCACAGGATATATATTACTTCTCTTTTCATATAATTAGTATCGAGCTTGATGCTTGTGAATTAGTCAAATACAATCGTTACCCATACTTAGCCGAGACTCGGTAAGCCATCAATTTTATGGTCATTAAATGATAGAGAATGCTAAAAAGGATGCACTTCAGTTTTCCTTCTGTTAAATAATAATTACTACAAGATTAGTGCAAGGAGTGGAAAAATTGGTGAACATAATCCCAAGTGGTATACTCTTTTAGGCAATTTTTTTTTTTTTTTTACAAATTTGAAACAATCCCAATGTTAAAAGGATCTTCCAAATTACAATCTAATATATATATATATATATATATTATAGAATGGTCAATAATTCTATTGTTAGAAGTTAGAACTTTGAATTAGTGACTTAACTTTTCCAAGCAGTGGCAATCTTTCCAAACAAGAAATTAGAGTTGTGCTACATTTGCATAAAAAATTTGCACACAAAATTTATACAATACACTTGACAGCATCATGTTTTCTTACATGTCACATCACTTAAAAATCAACTATCGTATGATGCCACATCATTTTGTACTGACAATTTTATACGAGTAGACTTTACCAATATATAATAGGGCCATTTACTGAACAAATATGTCTTTATATTTAATAACATCACTTAACGAAATAATCAAGTCATAAGCTTACATCTTCTAGATATTAGATAGCAAATATTGACCCCCCAAAAGGGGGAAAATGTAGGGAGGGCTTATAGAGCTTTTCTAATGAGCCATATCTGGTTCCTTACACGGAGTCAGACTACCGATAAAAATCAGTCAAGTTGGTGCATGTGACTTGACCGACTTGACTGATTTTTATTGATAGTCTGACTCTAGTTCTGGCTCATTAGAAATCATAATTAAAGGCTTATATATATGACAAGTTCCTCAGTATATTATGCCAAATAAATTGACATTCAAGTGAGTTTCTCATATCCTAAGTCAAGGGTCCAAATCCCCCCTAAGTACATTATAGAGAATTTTATGTTGGTTTTGCTTTCACTTGAAGTCCGAAGCTTATAAATATTTTCAACAAATTCTTGGATTGTTGTTCACTTCTTTCTAAATGTTCTATATCTCCTTGTTTTCTTCTTTCGGCACTAAAGACGGGATTCATGCATTTTTAAGGGACAAAAAGATGATTAATAATTTTTGGATTTCTTTCTTTCTTCCCTCCTCGCCTTTTTATCGTACTCATGCTTTTCACTTTTCTGTAATCATGTCAATATAATAATATAAGTAATAAAAATGCAACACTACATTAACTCATAGGGGTTCGTTTGGTATAACATATGGTCCAAAAATGGCTCCTCGGTGGCCAATAGATTATAGATTCAACTCCTATCCCTTTCCTATGTGGATCACTTGCGAGCATGGACATATGTTAGTAGACGATGCCGGCGGAGCCGGCAAACATCTTCCGACAGTCAAGTTAGCCGGCTATTATCTAGTGAGGGGTGCAGGTAATATATAAAATGTAGAAGTGAGAGTTGTAGAATCAAATTGTAATAGCCAATGTCAATAAGAGTTTACCTTATATAATGTCAATATTATCTTTATAGAATATAAGTCATACAATTAGTAAGTTATAACCCCTGAGTTAGGTAGAGTACACCAAGAGTCTTCGTAATGGCCGGGAAACAAACCCCTCTTGGGATTTAATAATGGCCCATGGAAAATAACCCCACATGGGAAATAATCCCCCGAATAAGGGGTCTCCATAATGGGTAGAGGAAATAATCACTCTAGAGTAACTATGTGACTGTCAGAGTAAAAAAGAATTTACCAACGTGACATTCAGGGAGGACTACTCCTAACAGAAAAATTCTAAGAAGAGGTAACCTCTCCCCTTAAGGAGAAGTCACGCACACATGACCCCTTATTATTAGGGAATCAGGATATTATTAGGGAATCAAGGAGGCCCGTCTCCTGATTCCCCAATAATAAAAGGCCATGTGTACGTGACATCTCCGTAAGGGAGAGATGTCACCTCTCTATAGAAGAACTGACTCCTAACATGCATGGTTGGCTTATCACAACGGTCATGGTAGAAACACCGCACAATCAACAAAAAAAACACATAATGCATTGGATGAAGTTTCTTTTAGGATGAAAAAAGGGAAGTCACACTACATCCTCGATCAGCATGGAGAGGATTGGCGTTAGGTATGCATAGTAATAATTCATATGTTTGGAGGACAATTTCATGTGAGTCACGCAGTCGTCTTAAATAATGCGATTTTTGACGTCAAAGCTTCCCCCATTATTTACCGAGGCCCACGACGTTTGGGCCTAATTACATCAATGAGCCTGATAGTTTTAGGGCTTTTGTCTTACATGGGCTTATAGCGTTATGGCCCTATTGGCTCGTGACCCATTTTTGTAGCTGCTGAGAAATTAATTGCAATTAAAATCGTCAACTTTGTTTATTGCACTGATTACTCACTTAACTTTTCTTGGTCAAATTCTCATTTTATTGTGTCGTCGATTAATTATTAAAAGTTGTTTTTTTTTTTCCCAAATATTCAATTTACGCACTATAAAATCAGATATACATACATATATATATATATATATTACATTTGTCACGCTTCTATAATAATCTTTATTAACTAATTGTTTGATGTGAAAATTTTAATCTATCTCGCCATACTTAAAAATGATCTGTTTGCCACAAAAAGAAAAAAAAAAAAAAGGTTCTAGTGCCAGATGAATAGCACTATAATTGTGATTTCCTATCCGATGCTAGATCAAGACTAGCGCCATTCCATACTATAATCTATAAATGGATAATACTGAAAACCAGAAATGAACAATTTCCCATTTTTTTTGAAGGCAAAATAAACAACTTCATTTATTTGGTTGGGTAACAAAATGTCGATCTGTTGACAGTGCAGATATTTATTGTCATGAATTTGTGTATACATACATAATAAGCTGAGGCTAGAAGTAGACCTACTTTGTGTGATTTTCCTCCCTATGGAAGCATGGATAAATATTCATGTAGCTACTTATTTACATTATTATTATTATAGATTATACTCGAGCTGCTTGATCGGGACGATGGGACCCTTTGATAACGTAGATCATACAGTGCTAGACCATGTATCTGATGAATAGAAGAAGGTATCCAATCTAGAAGACGCTCTTTAGTAAAACCAGTTTAAGGTTGTTGAAGTAGTCGCCTGTGTATGAGAGCCCACGTCTGGTTCCATAGCTTACGGGCTTCAATTTCATCATTTGCCAGTCCTGAGCATCGGCTCTCATTACAGTCTGCAAAGTATCGGCCAGTTGCCCCCACCACTTGGGGGCTTAAAGCTACATAACACGTCGTCGCTGCACCCTATAATAAATCACGTAATTAAAAGAATGGGAATTAAACTACTTAAAAGTAACTGGAAAAAATCCAGACATTTTTGGTGTCAAAAACTGAGATTCTTCAATTGGAGAGGTGTCAGGCATGTGAGGACAAACCTGTGAAGTTGATTTCAGCAACTTGGATGCCATAAAGTATAATGAATCTGAAAGATTTAGGCAATCTTAATTTTACTTGATAAACGAAGAAACTGAAATTAAATAGGGGAAACAAAAAGTGATTATGTAAATGCATGCTTGCCTGTGATAAAGCCTTTGTGATCCCTGATGATGCCAGTCTTGACAATACCAGGATGTACTGAGTTGATTGTCACATTTGCTTTTCTTGCCTGTTAGATTCCCACAATCATCAATATATATTATTCGATATGTACAAATTATTCGATCCTCTCAAATCCATCATGAATACGTCTCAAGTTTTTGAAGAAGAATGAATTTGTGTTACTGAAATTTACCTTTAGTTGT
Organism: Nyctanthes arbor-tristis; assembly: GCA_963692815.1. Taxonomy (NCBI): domain Eukaryota; kingdom Viridiplantae; phylum Streptophyta; class Magnoliopsida; order Lamiales; family Oleaceae; genus Nyctanthes; species Nyctanthes arbor-tristis. Next base: position 8,607 of record CAVNYN010233650.1, read on the forward strand.
CGGGACAATTCCTTGGCATGTAATATGTTGGCCAGCTTTGTTTGAGCATAAGCAAGAGTGCCATTATAACTGCATTAACAAGAAATCATTGGTTTAGTTATGAAAAATTTATGTGATCATATAAAACTGCAATAAAGAAAAATATGGAAGCTTTTTAAGGCTTTAATTAATGTTTCACCTTTTAGGATTGAGCATTTTGTTGAGGCTGAAGTTATCTTTTTTCACCCAAGTGTGAATTACAGAAGATACATTCACTATTCTTCCTTGGATTCCGGTTTCTGATGCAGTCTCTATCATTTTTCCCAACAGCATTTCCGTTAAAAGAAAATGACCTACAAGAGTAAAACACTTTTAAACTTTCAGACGAAGTAATTTCTACACAGATCAAATGTGAAAGAAATGCGTGTTGATTTCTCCACTTGTACATATAGTAGTGGGAACAAAGTCAAGAAAATTTCCCTCCATTAATACTTGACCACACTAATGGTGGCTTGACTGTTTTCCAATAAAATAAGAAAACTTGATCAACAACCTTACAAAGTGGGAGGGAAGACACCATTCATGCATGTAATTAGTGGCAAATCTCATCCCATCAAAAAATGTTTGATTGCACCAAGATATTAGGTGTTTATATATATGTGTGTGTATATATATAGATGAAAATTTTGTATTTTGCTCTGTTAACGACTGTCAAATCATACTTCTAATTACATTCATTAGAAGATAGTACTACCTCCATCCCCAAAAAAAAGGCTCAGTTTCTATTTTTATTTGTCCCACACACATTATAGTTCACTTATATAAACGAGGTTGAACAATTAATTAATTTCTTTTTCAAATATACCCTTAGTTTAAGTACTAGTAAATTTGTAGTGCATTAAATTGAATTAGTCTTGAATAAGGGTATATTAGGAAATTAAGTGTAAATTTTATATTTCCAACCATATTAATTCACATTTCTTAATCCACGAGATTAGTGGATGTGGGCCTATTTTTATGGGATGGGGGTAGTACTAGACAACAGGAATTTTGTTCAATGTCATTGGTTATAAACGTGCACTAATAGGATGTTTGATAGGAGAGATCGGGGGAAAAATTAAAGTTGATATATTGTTCATCATAATGTTGAGTATGTTATAGAAAACATTTTAGAGTATTGTGCACAACTGATGAGAGGAGGATGAGAAGAGGAATACCCAAATAATTTGTAGCTAAACTCATCTCAACTTTGTCTTCCGAAAACTCCAACTTCTGTGAATATTTTCCAGCATTATTTCTGCGAAAATTTGATGAACAACCATCAGTGTCCGATCTCACACCTTTTTGTGCCACTTTTACAAAAGACAACAAGAACAAGATGAAGGGGGAAAAGAAAAAGAAGGCAAAAGAATTTACATACATGAGGATATGGAGCGGCAATCCCAAAGATAAGAACTGAGAACAAAATCTCTGGATTGAGGCCAGCGAACTCAAATCTACCTCTAATAAAATTATCTCAGCTTTTGGACACTCCTTTTCTATATTTTCTTTCAGTTTTGCTGCCTTTTTCAAATCCCTTGCTGGAATTATTACTCTTACACCCTTCTTTGCAAGAACTCTTGCTGTTTCCGCACCTATGCCGGATGTTGCCCCTGATCATATCATGCAAAAAAAAAAAATCGACTTTCAGATGACACGTTTCAATTAATGATTTATCAGGCCTTACCGATCGACACTCACTATATATAAAAATTGTGCATGGTGAAGTTAGTTTGGCGAGCTATAATCAAATATTTCATAAGTTTAGTGGGCTCTTCTAAATCTTAATCTTGATTATAATTAAAGTAATAATAATAAAGTAATAGGACTTTTTACATTAAAGAAAGAATGATTAGCAGTAATGAATGCTGTCCAGAAAGGAAGATATCTCTTCAGTAGAGTCAAATTAAGCCAACATATTTGACAAAAGAAGAATAGAAAGTATCAAATATTATACTACAGCATGCTTTACTGATTGGAAGATCAGAACGCAGAGATTTATCCTTAGAAAATACTTGCTTCAAATGGAAATCCGAAAATTTTATTCATATACATATATATATATATATATATATGGAGCAGAGCAAACAAAATCTGAATCCAAGCCCTGTTGTCACTTGTTGAATATTTATGAAAATTGAAACCGAAGGCGTTTTTCACTACAACCAAAGAGGATTAAAGACTGTTTAAAGAGATTGATGCTGCAAATATGCATTTACCAGTGATAATTGCAGTCGAAGGAGAAGGGAAAGAAGAGTGAAAATTTTGGGTAACTTGTTCTGCAGTGGACTTAGAGCCATATCCACTTGGCCCTGCAATTCCTGCCAAGTACTTCAGTGTTGGCTTCATCAGGAGACCCCCAATTCACAAAGCCTTACACTGCAAGAATGTATCCTTTGGTGGACAAGCGTGTAATAATAAGTATATATATAGAGGAGACATCAATTTTACTTTATGGTTTTCCCATGCAACCCCACCACCCTCTTACTATAATTATTACTTGTCTACGCGTTTCCGTTTCTAGTACTGCATATCAAACATGTCATAAACCTGTCTATCTTATTTGGGTTCGTGTATCTACATAAATTAATAGTGCTTTTCATCGCTCTTCCGATCTAGATAGTAGTGTGAATAAAATTGATGAAGACCAACAAGCTCATGGTGATTAGTTATATTGTTTAATACTACGTCTTTCATTTACCAAGATCCAAGCGCTTATTTGTTAATGTGTGCGTATTCAACTATTATATATTTTATTTTATGCTTCACCAACACAAGAATTTGGTGGTCCATCGACTAGACTAGTATTACTGAGCGTGAAAAGTGAAAGTATTTTTATATTTAGTTCTATACAGCTAAGTGTTAAAATTTCCAATACCACGCGACAAACAAACAAGAAATTTTATCTTGTTCATTTATCATATTCGATCCTTTTCAATATTGCGCATTTTATGTGGTCCATTGATCGTTGGCTACTTTTTTTTCCCCATTAAGTGCTATAATCTAGTTATACAAATTGTATACATGACAACATGACAATAAATCCATGAATTTCCCGACAAATATCAGAATGTAAAATTTTTCATATTAATGTCACATATTCAGATTGTACAATTAATCGTAGAAGGTTTTTTTTTTTTTGGGGAATCATTAATCGTACATTAGATCTTTTTCCCTCTTCCCGCCCTTTTTTCGATATATATGTAGTCCATTTTCTACGGCTAATTATTAATGTCTCCACGTATTAATTAGGTGTCTTTTTTCTTTTAGTGGGTTGTAGAGATTATTATTTTTGCTGTTCTAAAATGATTGTAAATCACGACTTTTTTTTTTAATTACGGCGTTTAATCTCTAAATAAATATATTATTATCCAAAGAAAATTTAGGCTTGTGGTCTATTAATTTATTCATGTAATTTGCTGGATTGGTAGTATTAATTAGAATTGGCGTACTGGCCGGAACGTTGAGAAAGAGACGTTAATATGAATGAACAACTGAAATTACAGCAAAAGAAAAGGGTCCGCACACGTCTTCATCTAATCTTGATATAAACCATAATTTTTTGTGTATTTTACGTTTATTAATTTTAATTAAGTCCTTTTTTTCTCTCAAAAAGAAAAAAATTAAGTCTTATTTTTTTGCCTATACTCAGTCAGTTAAGAGGAGTGCTCAATAAACAATAGGCTAAAATTAAAATTTATAGTACTTCAGTGAGAAACTTTTCTTTAACTGCATCTTCTTTTCGTTACACTTCTGTGAAAATTCAAATTGTTCATAATCTCACCTAACGTTAGCACGTCCTCCTCCGCAAAACTAGCCAACATGCAACACCATAAGATGCATAGCCTAATAAGTGATCTAGTTGAAATTTTCAACCATTACGTACCAAAATTAAGAGAGACAAACAGACAAAATTATCACGGGAAAATAGGCCTAAAGAGAGTGAAGAAATTTGCTTTATTTCAAGCAAAAAAAAAAAAAAAAAGTG
>CAVNYN010233657.1:0-17754 GCA_963692815.1 Nyctanthes arbor-tristis
TACACTCTTTCCCTAACGACGCTCTTCCGATCTTTATCGTTTGTGAATAAGAGGTGAGACACACTGGGGGCACCACAAGCCGCCTTGCATCCATGGATTTCATTACGTGGCTCCGCTTGCTGTAATAATGCCCCCTCAGTACACAACATAAACAAATAAAGGTGAAAGGTGATCGCCTAGTCTCAAACCCCGCTTGGTAAAAATCGGACCTACTTCCCTTCCATCTACCATGACCATATACTTAACAGACCTCATACCTAACATGATGATTTCTACCCATCCTGTTGAAACCCCAGATTAGAAGAAATCAAACAAGATTGTTAAAATCGTATTTTTGGATCGAATCGGTGAGGAGTCCTGCAAATCAGATCGATGGATCGAATCGTAAATCGTAAGATTTTAGTAAAAATTAATTTAAAATTTGTGATTAAGAATTATAAACAACGTTAAGTTCATATAATTCAATAAAAACTAAATATATAGTAAAATCACCAAATTAAAAAGCTAACCACGTAATTAAACTCATGTAATTAAGAAGTCAAAGTGCCAAACAATTATAAAATGACCCCTTCTTAACATTAAATTTTCTGCTAATCACGTGTTTCCTGCTAATCACTCCATTAATGTATCATCATCATCACAATTTTTTAAATTTACTTAAATTATGGTTAATCCATTACACGTGCTTCCTCCATTAATAATTGAATCCCCATGTTCACCCCACCCCACCGAACCGAAAACCTCCATTTTCCCCCAGAACCCACCTCATAGTTTCCGCATTCATTTATACAAAGAGAGAAAATCCTGTAATATTGAGATTTGAAGTCATAACAGTAGAATTGATTGAACAGAGAGTGGATTTCTTGTTTTGTTTGGCAAAATTATGGCTGAGGATCCTTCCACGCGAGTTGTATATTTGCTCGGTGATCTGGAGTTGCACATAATTGAGGCCCGGAGTCTGCCGAACCCCTGGATTTGTTCTCCGAGAATCTCCGCTGCTGCCTCACCGCTTTTCATTGATTTCCAGACATTACAATCATGAATCGTTTCAATTCCATCCGATTCTTAACGATCTAAAAACTATTTCGTGCGATTTTTCTTTGGTGCGATTTTTTTGTCCGATTCGAATATTTTTATGTAAGTTGGATCGTAGAATCGTACGATTCTACCATCCAACTCGCGATTTTAACAACCATGAAGTCAAAGCTTCCACTGTGATTCCAAAACACATTTTAATTAATTAGAAAATCAGAAATGTCTGATTTGTTTTCGTGGTGGTAGAGATGTAATACTACAATGGTAATTGAATGAGTAAATAAAAATATAAATCTGTATTATAACTATAAGACTTAAGCAACGAACCCTTTATTAATTAATAACTTTTTATCCAATAATAATTAATTTACAAAGTGTTTAGCAACTGTAACAGATTATAATATGGATTATCATCTTTATACGGTATCATTTCATTAGTTTACTTTTTTTAAAAAGTCAAAAAGTGAAAGTCAAGACGCAATTGTTCGCTTTTTCAAAAACAACCAATAAAATGATGACACGTTCCAGATTATAATCACATATGGTTGTCAAACAATTTTTTAATATATTTGATTGCAATCATTATTGTTGTTGTTGTTATTGTTGTTGTTATTATTATTATTTTATACTAAATCTTCATCCGTGCATTGTACAGGTAGAGCTCCAAAAAACTTCTATACATAAAATGCAGCTTAATTGTCCTTGTCAGTGTTGGTGCCATAAAGAAACTAAAAATCATGACCTGCATCGAGATAACATGCATCATTCAAGTAGTGTGTAATTGATTATCTATTTTGTATTTTAATTGTTTCCAATACCACATGCCGACTAATGTTTTCAAACTCACATTACAGACATTAATGTAAAAAATGTTTAGCTTTGGAGATTTTATTTAAGAGACTTCACACAAATAATGAACACATTTATGTGCTTCTCATGTACAATTAGAAGAAACAATTAAAAGACAATTCATATTTAATTAAAAGACATTTCATATTTAACTCGTACGATGTATATCAAGAATAATTCACAACAATCTAAAAAGTAAAGTTCACAAAACTTGGATTAATTTTAGAACTTCAGCATCACCAAATCTCTGCAATTAATTTTCTAAATTTCCACTAAATTCAACCATTGCGAATTGCATTAACTAAAAATGTTATGCGCTTGTATGCAATATACCAACCAATCAAATAACCTTACCCTCGAGTGGTACAGTTCCATTTTACAATTTTCTTGCATATAGTCATTTCTCATATTAGAGCCTTAATCATGAACTACAATATTAAAAGTAAAATATTAATCGGTTGAAATATTCAAATAACATTTTAACCCATGTATGTTGTTCCTCGCAAAATAACTCATCACTCCCGCTATCTCAAAAAGTTCAGTGATAAAGTTGGATCGCTTTAGCACTTTTGATAGACATTCGAAAAAGTAGGAGCATCATTTAAAAAAAAAGGAATAAAAAAAAAAAGAAAAAGAAAAAGTAGGAGCATTTTGCAATATTTAACCTGAATGCCCCGTTTGAACTGATAGAAGTTATTCAATTATTTTTAATAATACAATAATCTTCTTTCAAAAAATTAATACATTAACCTTAACTATCTTCTATTAAAAAATCAGCCAAACATGATCTAATTCATAAAGAATTTTAATTGAACATTTGAACTGTATCGAAAGTTTCTCTCCAAGATTCTCAAACATCAACCATGCATTGAAAACGTGTAGCCACCAATCATTTTTGGTTTAGCTACTTTGGTTTCTCAGGCTTACTCCATTTTCTCCTTCCCAACAACTTCTATATCCTCTCCAGATACATTGTTCTCCAGCTTCGGGATTTGCTAGGATAAGATAAACGTGAACAGATAGAAGTTAGCAACAATGATTGGGTGGTCGCTAAGCAAGAAGAGGCTGAGCTTCAATGTGAGGCTGGGGATGAGAGAATTTATGGAAGACTCCGATGATTCATATAGTTGGTCAAGGGAATTCCAGAGAAGCATAACTGCATAAGTTATCCATCAAAAGTCTTTGATGATTTGGATAAAGTTCTTATGTGTTATATGTTGCCTATTGATTTATATTCCAATTTAAGCTACAAATTATAGTAAGCTGACCCGGACCACAACAAAATTGATTGAGAACAGAATATAGTTCACTAATAGGGAGTTTCTCTACAAAAATCCTACAAATTTTATGAGAAAATAATAATAAGAGAACTGACTTTTAGCCACCTTTTGCTTCACCTAATCAAGAGGTTAGCATGTCAATGGAGATTCCTTGCAAAACAATTCTGCCGAACCCCACGACCAGTAAAATGAAGCAAACTATCAAAACAAAATGTAATATTGACTACCCTTTGAAAATGCAATAAGGCGACATCTAAATCAAATCAAATTTAAAATCTGCTGATTATCAAGAAAATATTTTAGAAATTTCTACCCAAATCTCATTATAGTTCTAGCCATAGAAAAAAACAGAATTACAAGATCCATCACACAATATGTTTACATAATATTTGTAAACAGTTTCAACTGCACTAAACATGTTAGTCTAGAAAACATCATTAAGATGATAGAAGTGAGACAGAATTTTCTCCCTCAAGGTTAAGTGTTCATATTCTTGATGCAACTTTTGTGCATAGTTATGGAACTAAGGCTGTTGGGATTTGTTCTTGACCGACAAAAATCAACTTAAATAGTCAGGAGGTTAATTCCTCAGAGTTCATCCCATTCCCATCCAACATATCTCCTAATCGTGCAACATAGTTTCCAGTACCCATTAGTCTGCATCTGGAGATGTGTGAATTCATTTTTAGTATATGAACATGGATTTTCAGACTGCAATTTTCCAGAAGATCTCATATAAGACATTTAGCTATCAAGAATCATGTCAAAGAATACTCTTGACAGTCTGACTAATAAGAGGAATAGAAGTTTCACCTGCAATTCTTTTTTATAGCATCAATTTCTGCCCCTCATTCTTTATTGGCTTGGATAAAAACTGAAGTAGAATACACATTACAGAGACCATACGTAATTCAACCATGCAATTTAGTTCATCTTTCCAACAATTCAGAAAACATACAAATAGAAAAGAAATAATTACAGGCTAGCTGAAAAGGCTTGACTCATTTAATAGTTAGCTCCATTTATCAACCAATTTAAATTTCAAATTTTGGACACATGACAACACACCATTAAGCCACATATTTGATGTGATGTAAGCTTTTACATCATTTTAATCATTAACTCTACATGACATAGTTAGGTGACGACACGTCTTTGAATTCTAAATCTATTTGTAAAACAATTAAATTATAAATGGTTGCCAAACGGAGATATAACAATTAAATAAAATAAGCTGCATATATAACCCAAAATAGACATATTCTGTATATATAATCAGTTCAATTGCAATGAATTTTGTAGAAACATTTTTAACAACAAACCACGCCTTCACTTGTAGCTATTGAAGAGATATATAAAAGATTACAAAATAGACATGATAAGCCACCAATCCAATATATTTATTAGGCTAGAAATTAGTCTCTTGTTAGAGATTCTTTTGCCCGCTTGTTAGAGGAAAAAAGAATTAGAAATTAGTTGCTTAAAAGGTGTATGATGCAATGGGTAAATTTACCAAACAAAATGAAATTTATAAAGACAAAAAATTTGATCAATGGGTATATTTACCTTAAAACAGAGTTGTCAGAGATTAGAGGGATGTTTCTGTTTCGCCACACTAAAATTGCTCCCACCAAAGAATTCCCTTCTGGTTTCGTAGGCTAAAAAACAAACAGCACAATTAGTCACATCTCAACTTATAGATCTTCTTGAATGGGATATAAAAAGGCAGCGAAGGTTTTGTCAAAAGGGATCTGAAATTTTATTTATCATAAATAACTTACGCTGTTACCATCTTAACAACAAAAAATATTTTGACAGTGAACCACTTGTGTGTATACTAAAACAGAGAAGCATCAGCATGACATGCTTTCTTTCTCCCTCATATATAACATATCTATTCACCAACAGCTCTCAAAAATGTACGTAGACTCTCAGAATGTAGTTTCCAATACAGCATCGTGACCTTCTCTACACTATCTGTGTGCCTATTTTATTCTAGCTACCAGTCTGCACATACTGCTGTACCTCCAGTTGAATGAAGCGACACAGATGTTGCCAGCTTGTTTTTTTCAACTCACAATCTGCAACAGTTTTTCTATAAAAAGCTCATAACTCCACTAGGAGCTCAAAAAATGAGCTGGAATGCCAACTTGGAGAAGGCCCACGCCAAATTGGAAAGCCAATTTCACCACCCCACCCCCCACTCCTTTTGAACCGTGCCCACCAGAAAATTGAAACCAAAACAAATACCCCCTAACCCAGAGTTCAGAACCCACAAAGCCTCCCCCCAAATTCGGTCCCCCCTTCCCGTTTCTCTGTTGGCTCCTCCTGGCCCTGCCACCCACCACTGGATCTCAATGCCAGACGGCCGGCGACACTGCGCCGACGGAGGACGCCTACCAGCCCCCAAAGTCCGTGCTCATTTTCGCTCCAGGTAATTATCCATTTCTTTTTTTTTCTTCGCCCGAGGATTTGTTAGCCGGATCGGAAGTCAGCTGTTGGCCAGGTCGTCTCTTCTGTCCAGGGAAGAGTGACCAGCACAGTTGAGAATCCAAAAGCAATTTTAGTGAAATATAGTAACTAAGGCCAAACTGCCAATTAAGTGTGTTTACAGGCTTGTTCGGCATGGAAGATTAATTCTTAGTTGGTCCTATCATAATTGGTACCATATATCAAACATTTTTAACTTAAAAGTTCAAGTCTCCATATAGTTAGGTTATAGAGCGAAGAGATAGAATGAAATTCCTACAGCTAAAATGAACGTTCAACTGACAACAATTTGCAGAATGAAGAAATAATAGAAATATCACTGTGAACTGTGGTGATTGTTGTCTGATATGATATCTTCAAGTTCATCCACGACGGCATCATAGATAAAGAGATATTGCTCCAGAAAAGTTAGTAGCATACAATCAGTAAAACACAGGAAAAAGATTTCTTGGAGAGATATAGCATTTTGAAAATACTCAGCTTCATAGCAATCGTATCATGTTGTCACAATTGATTTTTCTGAAGCAAAAAAAAGCTCCAACATTTTAAAACATCATTATTGCTGTCTACGGTTATATATGAATTAACAAGACAAATTGGAATGTATTTTACTAAAATGGCAAAGATATGCAGTTCCCATGATTTTAAACAGCATATGATATAGCCTACAATGCCCTCTGTTCTCATTAAAACACAAGTAGAATGACACATCAAACCAGAAAGGAAACTTACCAATGTCTGAACCATTCCAATTCGCTGAGACCTAAAAGTAGTTATAGTATTAACGAGATCCAAAGCAGACATATCTCCTTCAAGAACTCTTTGTATGGTATTATGGATTACACAATACGTTCCAGTTCTACCTATACCCGCACTGATCAAAAGGATAAACTTTCAGATAAATCTTGATTATTTTCTAGGTCACTAGAAATGGAAAGAAAGAATAGGCAAACCTGCAGTGAACAACAATTGGTCCAAGGCTGGGTGGCACACCGTATACCCTTTTCAAAATTTCCCGCACAGCAAGAGTGTCCTTTGGAACTCCATGATCAGGCCATTCTAGATACTAAATGTGAAGAACCGACAGTGGTGGTTCCTCTAACGGCAACAAAAAGGAACACCTTTACTGCATAAAACAAAAAAGTTTAAACAAATCGTCAATGGAGAAGAAGTCTCGTCCATACTTGATGTAATATAGAAAGATAGGAAGGAATGAAGGAAGCAAAACACAAAACAAATATCATGTAGCAAGAAAAAGTAGTTGATGTAAAGAGAAAATAAAAAGGGAACTCCTCAGCTTCCATTACTAGAGTTGGCCGTGGTGGGGTGGATTTTCTACAGTGACAGGGGGAGAGAGAAACCCAGAGGGAGCGAGTTGGGGTGGGAGGGGGGTGTTCTGAAATGGGGGGTGGGGGTTTTGTCGGATTCAATTATTTTGAGTGTGGAGCCATCTAATTGGGAGGGCAATTTCCTTTGACTATGTGGCTTCTCCGAGTTGGCATTCCAGCTCATTTTTTGAGCTGCTTAATGGAGCTATAAGCTTTTTATAGAAAAACTGCAATCCAGTTTTTCTCCATATATTGATACATTCATCCACGTGTAATGCTGTTAGCAGTTGTATCCGTGATTTCAGTTTTATTTTATACCACAAGTCGTTAATTTTAGACATATTTTATGCAGAAAGTTAAATGGCTCGACTATAGCACTTATTTCAGATTTTTATGAATAAAATAAAACAATGGAGTTGGGGCCCAGAAGATGGTTACTACAATGATGATTTAACATTACTTGTTCACTGAAATTTAGAAAGCTGAATCTTTTGAGTAATTGCCGAATAGAGTGGAAAACTTGTTTCCTATATCCCAAACTTTCAGTATACAAATTCATGATATCTTACTCCCACATTCCGTATAATCTAGAAAATGTAAGTGGTTTAATTGGCATATAACATATAATAAGCTATTGAAAAACCACACAAGCCTCAATGTTAATAATCCTAAAATTTGTAAAAGAAAAATGTAAAGCTATTCACTGTTTTTGTGGATACAAAATAATCAACCCAATCAAAAGTAAAAGAGACCAAGGATGTGTGCGGAACAGAGAGTGAGGAACAAAATATATGTTAGAAATTACCTTTTCACCAACAAGCCATAATCAAGGAAATTTAACCGGGATTGGCTTATCTTACCGGAACCCTATTTTCTGACAAGATTTGGGAGAAATTTTTGAACACAATAATTGAATGAGCCAACCTTAATTAGGACAGAAAGGGTATGGATGCGAGAAATCCTCTATCCGACGGCTGCCGGTGGGACTGATACGAGAAAGGTTACAGTGGGGCTGTTGTTTGAACAAAGTAATTGAATCGGCCAGCGTAAATTTGGAGAGAAAGGGTACGGGTGTGAGAAATCCATGAAGTTGAAAGAAATCTCTTTGCAGAGGCGGCCGGCAAGGCTGGTCTTATGCGAGAATGGGCTATGGGTGAAGGGGGTAGGGTTGCATAGGGACGTTCGATAGGTTGAGAAGCCAAATTGAATAGGCAATTGATGACATCATGTGTTGCAGTCTTGGGCGGGAAAGATTGGAAATGCCACCGGATAGTTGAATTTAACAAAACGTTAGACAACTAGTTTGATTATAATTTAGATTATAATCTACTACGTGACATCATTTTATTAGTTATTTTTTGTAAAAAGTAAAAAATTATGGCTTGACTTTTACTTTTTGACTTTTTGAAAAAAGTGAAACCAATGAAATAATGTCATGTGGCATATTATAATCCAAATTATAATTTCGTGAAGTTGCCAAACACTTTGTAATTGTGTCTACTAAACTGTTGTTTAATATATAATAATAATAATAATAATAAATAGATAGTGTATTTATAATTTACATTCTGTGTTTTAAGAAATTACGATTTACACATTGTGTTCATTTAATATTAACAAAGAACATCTTTTGTTAAAAAATAATAATTAAACGCAAATTTTTTTTTTTTTTTTTTTGTTCCAGAAGAAATGAAACGAAAGGCATGGTAGAGTTATGACAGTTATTGTATGATATCTACCCAATGCTAGATGTAGAGGCCCATAATATATCGATATGAACATCATGAGTTTGTTGATGATACTTCTTCTAGCTCCTTCTTCCATAACCTAGGCTCAGATAAGGAAAAGATAATAGGGCCTTATAAAGAATGTTGTCAGAAATGCATAATAGAGTCCGATCACAACGACCGAATTGATTATCTTCATGCATAAGGATACTAGATTACCTTGTAGAAAAGATTGAAAAATCATCACAAACCTCTCTTATTTCTTTTCTATTGCAATTTCTGGTTTATTCTATGATAATTTTTTAACTTTCCATATATAGAAAATAAATAGAAAGAGATAGACTAGAAATGACATCTGTTATGTCAGTGACACCAAATGAGTATTAAATGAATGAAATTGGGATATGGATGGAATATAATGAAATAGAGCCACTTTGAGGTTCGATCTGAAATGAGACATGGAAGGAACCCATTACGAAGAAGTTTCGGGAGTTATGAAGGAAGCTTCGAGCTCATGTTAGTCATGGGTTGAGAACGGAAATTGAACTCTATGATATCTAATCTCCCATTTTATTTCGACTAAAACACCCTTTTTTGATTAACAAATCACATATCATATTATTATGTTATATAACACTTTACATACCATTTCATTATTCTTCAAAATATATTAAGTTAAAAATTCCTTTGTCAAATTTTTTTTTCTTTCCCACTTTTATTTTACAATTTTTTTTTTAACAAATAACTATATTTGATAATTGAACTATAATAAACAATTTTAGAATAAGGAGTCCTCGTCATTATCATCAGTACTAAAAATCTTTACATTTTTATAAAAAATAATTTTACTCTTTTGATTTTCTTATGTTTCCTGTTTAAAAATCTACTACTTATTAAAATGCCAGTTTTGATGTCACTGCTCATATTTGTCGTATGATACGCAGTCGTTTTAAGCCTCTTTCTTTTTTTGTCCTTACTTTTTTGGCACTATATAAATTCACCCCATTCCAACCGAAACGACACCGTCCGCCATTTTCTTTAGTCTTCCTAACTCCTAGCGCCCTAATGTCCAATTCTTAGTTCTCTCATTTCCCACGCTCCACCACAAAGAATTGGTGGAAAAAAAATGAATCATGATCTCCATCCATACTCAGCGACCCCGAATCTCCATCTATATTCTCTATCCCAACATTTCAATCCCAAGCAAAAAAAACAAGTATCTATTTCTCAGAAGTTGAAGAGGGTCTTTGTTATTCTCAGAAAGGTTTTGGTCAAAACCAGCGGCAGCGAATGGCAAGAAATTTTGGGAACAGATTGGGGCAAAGAAATTCCTTTCAATTTCAATTAAAGCTTTAAGGATTATAAAATCGCACTTCTCCATCAAACCCAGCTCTTTCTCTCTTTAGATTTCCTTTAAACCACAGTCGCAATTGGAGTGCAGTGACAGTATTTTCAACTTCACAAAATTTCCATAGAATTATATTTCTAAGAAGCTAATCCATAACCAAAATTTTTGCCCAAATTCAACTTGAGCCGGAACTCTGAAAACGGGTTGGAATCGAAGTCATTGTACATGAGCATTTCGCCATCAGGGATACAAAGTGCTAGTCCTTGACTAGTGGATCAAACCTCTGAGGTTTGTTTGCTTGTTAAATCTTTTTCCTTTTTCCCCTGATTCATATGTTGATAGGAGCACCTTTAGTGATGAATGAATGAAACGTCCATTTAAAAAAAAAAAAAAAAAAAGAGAGAGAAGAAAGAAAGAAAGTTGGCACTTAATAAAGGTGCGATGGCGTTATTATGTATTTTGATATGATTCAGATAGCCATAGGCACATTTTAATATTGAACTTGATTGATGTTGATAATATCAAAATAACTAATTTTATCATTTAATGGCATATAAATTACCACATAAACTGATATTCAGCAAAACTAGTGTTAATTAGAATTTTTTTCTTTTAAATTTGAGCAGTATGGAGCTGGAGTTTAGTGTAGGAAATTTGTGGGGTAATAAATTAAAGATTGAATGACTCTAAGAGGTGATATCCCTATATTTACAATGTATAGGAGTATAATTACAATTAGTTTTGATCAACTATGCAAGATTAAGCGTCTCATTCGAAAAAGGGTAAAACGTTTAATTATCTCTAGTTAAATTGATTTATATGATCAAATATTTATACGTTATTTTTTTTTCATTTTTAGGCCATTATGAATAATCTCCTTCCATCGGAAATTATAGAGTTTTGACTTGTCTTTGTAGATGTTTTTATTGTCTCAACAATGTATAGTACGTTTTTTTGGTTCAATGACAAATGTCGTGATCAAAGATATATTTATTTTTTTTAGTTTTTTTTTTTTTTTTTTTTTTTTACAGAGATCAATGATGTATTTTAAAATTTTCAATAGTTGTAATTCTAATAAATGTCATACAAATTAATATTACTCCTTGCTTTATTTTTTCGTTGATCACGTATAAGTCATATGAGTTAACGGTCACTCGTGTATTGCACGGGGTAACACTAGTGGATCAATAAAAAATAACTTGTCATTGTTACCTATCTTCCCATTTTTCAATGTTAAAGCAAGATTAACATTGAGGGAATTTGGGGTTTTTTCCCCACTTTTCACTGCACTTAAATAATGTTGATAGGTGTGGGGGTGGAAAAATCCAAAATTGGGTTTAAAAATGTAAAAGATTGGCAAAATTTAGCCCCTCATTTAGAGAATTGCCCATTTTTTCCCTACATTTTTCATCCAACATTAATCTTATTCTCAATATTAGTAAGTGCAACCATGTGTTTGTAGAAGGTGTGATTAAAAGAAAGATATTGAGGTAACTATAAGAATAATGTTAAATAGTACTAATGTTTAGTGGTGCTAAACACAAGTCAACCTCACAACACATTGTATATTGCATTAAGAACAATTCTATTTCGCCGAGGATGTAACAAAAATGGTAACAAAAGTATAAATTACCTTATCATCTCTACTAATTTCTTTCTCTTGAGTTGGTGTGTATGGATAATAAGGTAAAGGGTTAATTTCACATTTCGTTTCTAACCTTTGCAGTTAGTATGACTTGAATTCCCAATCTTTTTGACTCACTGGGTCCCCAACTGTAACACTCTGAGAAAAATTGAAAAATTTTATTTTGACTTAAACCTCGAATAATGATTTACTATAAGGATTCGGTAAGTGATTTTACGAAACATGCTATAATAATTTGAAAACATCTTTGTAATCGGCTAATTAGCCGTGACATTTAATAAGAAATTGAAAACATTCTTGTAGGCTTTAATGAGGACGAAAAAAGATTTCTTGAATTTGTATCAACTATATTCATTGGTTAGTAATATTACCAAAAGAAAAATAAAGGCAAATCGGATAACGAGTTTGTAGCCAAAAAAGGCTTAAATAAGAAATACGATACTATAATGGTATAGTCAAAAAACCAAGAACTTAATTATAAAATGTATTAAGTTGAAGGATTCATTAAATGAAAGGTAGAAAAATCTAGAGAATGTTTGGGCTATTGGATTTATTCACATGGATGAATAAAAGAACACTTGGCAATTTTTAAAAACAAGAATTCTCATGAATGTACAATTGGAGCTATTTCTATTGGCTAGGTATTAATGCCTTAGGGACAATTGGGAGCCCTTTCATTGGTGGAATCCAAGGACTTTTAGAAACTAATTGGGGAAAATTCGTCCATATATTGAGAAGAGCTTAGAACACCCTTAAGAAGTCTTCAAAAACCTATCCTTTGTCTTCCAAATAAGCGTTTCCTCATATACATATAAGAACCTACTTGGAAAGCTACTTTACTTGAAGAATATCCAAAGATTTGAAGGTATTTTGCTACATATAGATATCCACTAATCCTTACAAGTAACAAAAGTAAGGTGAGTAACTAATGGCTTGGTTTCCATTGACATGCCATCTCTTTGTGAAAAGAATAATTATTTGATGTCTTATGATGATAAGAAATGAAATGTTTTCTTGCATACACTTCACTAGTATTGCCCTACTCGTTCTGTAATGAATAACTTTGAATTGTTCCTATGCTATGACTTATTCTATGACTCGGGATAAGAATTATTGGTATGGTGTCTGATTTGATTGATAATGCTTTCTGAAATTTCGATAAGGGTCAACTGGAGTTATTGTGGATCCATGTATTATTGTATTGCCATGAGCAATTTGGTATTTGAATGATACTATTGCGCTAGGGGTAGTTGGCGATTCTAGTGGTTGGGCCTTATTATGCATTTGAAAAGATTTGTGTATCTTTTATTTATCGAACTTGTAATTGAAAAATGGTTTTTCTTAAAATCTTGTGGTAAACCGATACATTATGTTACTCACGGGTACCTAGTACTCACTCAATGTTTAATTAATTTTGTATATATTTATCCATAAAGTATTTGAAAGGCAAACCGAAACTCGGAGCGAGAACTCAAGCGGGAGTCGAATATCACAAGTAATAGAGATGGATTTGTGGGGATACTATGAAGACGCCCCACAATTTCTTATATACTTGTACACCACCTATGATTTTAATTTATATTGTGCCTACACTCACGTCACATTTATCACGACAAGTTTATGGTAGATAAACCCATATTTTTCACATAATATAGCTATATGATAGTAGAATAAACTTAGTATGTATTATGAAGAAATGATTTTTGTATGAATTGGGAGCCTATTTTCCATGTAAAGACCTCCCAATCACATAAATCGGCAAGTTAATAATAAAGTAAGTTTAGTAATATCAATTGTCCTTTTATGCCAATTACGGTATGGTTGTGTAGTAAACAAGAATAAAATATAGATATCCAATCTTAGTTTCTAAGCTAATCATAAGATAAAAAAAGAAAAGAGGCTCATGGAAGTTTAGACTTGTATTTAATGACGTGATAAATTTTAGTTACAAAGTTACTTTGGAACTTAAGGCTATATGAAAATCAATTAACTAGTGAATTATCTCATCCCACGTTGTAAATATGAATGATCAACTAAAGTGTTCATCAATAAAAAGCAATTTACTTAATAAGAAAAATCGATAAGCGGCGAGGTGTGACACCAACATTTCAATAACTCACACGATATGTCATTCTTGACAATTTTCGTCAATTTTTCCGTTAAATTCGTAGTCAAATTACCATTTTTATCCCTTATATTTTAAAATTAAATAAAATAAAAAGTTTAAAAACTAAAAAATATATATAAAAATTTAAATAAAAGAAAAGAAAAGAAATGAAAGAGGGGGGCCTTGTACTACTCGAGTCTTTTTTCCGTGTTCTCGCTAACCACAGGTGAATGGAGAGTGCAGAGGCGCAAGAAAAGATACTGCTGGAAATGGTAGCAATAATTTGCTGCCATTTTTGGCTGCCAAAAGGGAGAGACTCCCCATTTGTGCTTTTTTTTTTTTAATTTTTATATATTTTTCCTTTTTTAAACATTTTACTTTTTAATTTAAAAATATAAGGGATAAAATTATAATTTGACTAGGGACTTAACAGATAAATTGACGAAAACTGTCAATAAGAACCTATCGTGCAAGTTATTGAAAGGTTGAGACCGCGCGGGTCAAAAAGAAGAATAAAAAACCCAGGTAATACTAACTGTAGAATAATGCTATTTAGACTCATTTAATTAAGAATAATGCTATTTATCTAGATTGAAGACCGATCTCCAATCTAGTGGTCATTTCCTTATTAGCTATTTAATAAATCAATACTTTCGTATATTTATACATCTTCACCCATCTCTTAATATGGTAATACTAACTAGACTAGAGATCGATTTCTAATTTAAATAAATAACATTACTCTTTTATTAATATTTTTATCGCATTATGTGTTCAAATAAGGTGATTCTTGTAAATGGTATAGGTGGAGTTAGAAGACACATAGATCGGGTGACTCCGCACATTAGTTAAAGGGAAAATTAGGCTGTATACTTTATTTTTGCAAGAATTTGCAAAATGCGTCCAAACATTTGAAATACGGTATAAGATGTGAGAATACGGTCATTTATATAGCAAGAGGGGTAAAGGGGTAAATTTGATTTCAGTTGGAGAACCAAACCCTAATCAAGGACTTCTCTCTACGCTTTTGGGAGATTTGGGCGATTTTCTTCTTCTAAATCAAGCGTAATCCATTTTTATCCATTTAGTAGAAATTATTAATTTCAACTTGAGTTCGATCGAACTGGAACGTTACTAACTCAATTT
The DNA here is from genome assembly GCA_963692815.1 of Nyctanthes arbor-tristis. Taxonomy (NCBI): domain Eukaryota; kingdom Viridiplantae; phylum Streptophyta; class Magnoliopsida; order Lamiales; family Oleaceae; genus Nyctanthes; species Nyctanthes arbor-tristis. The sequence goes on from CAVNYN010233657.1 coordinate 14,956, forward strand.
TTTCTACATAGGCAAGTGCCCTATCTATTTCTTCTACGAAAATGTTATTATTGCTTACTCATGCTTTGTTGACCTTGAAAGTATCAATTTTGATTGTCCCTGGAAATTTCATTGGCTGAACCTTCTGCTGATATGCAGGATCTGATGGACCTTACTTTATCAAACTGCAGTAACGGTGAGGCACAACAACTTTATCTGTGTTTTTGTCCTTGCTGTAACTTGTTTTCTGGTGGAATGGTGACTGACTGTTCTTTTCTACTTTCTATTTTGACCTTTACAGGTGTAAGAAAAGGTTTGTGCCAAACGTTCTTTGTGTTGGTTTGTGCCATAATAATTTTCGCACGAGACTGTTGACCAAAAAAATGCATGTGAAATTTTGAAGGCAAGTAAAATTCCATCTTAAATAATGATATAAAGATATCACATAATCATATGTGATTTTTTTAAATAAAAAATTACACAATACGCTATTTTTGTATACATTTAGGCTTTTAATGTCTATGCAACTTTTTAATTGAAAAAGTTGCATGTAATTTGACTTTTTAAAACTCACTCTAAGTCACATATGGAGTCAATGTGAAATAATTGTGTTGTAACTTTTCTTAAAAAAAAAAAAAGTTACACAACACGTGGTTTTTGTGAAAATTTATGATTTTAATCTTTATGCGACTTTTTAATTAAAAAAGTTACATGTAATGTGATTTATTGCAACGGACTCTACATCATATGTGATTTTATTGCTTTTAATTATGATTTAGTATGGCCTTTTTTTTTCTTTTTTTACTTGTTTGAAAAAAGTCACAGTTTATGTGACTTTTAAATATAATTGTCCATAAAATGCTCTTATTTTAAAATAGATGATGAATAAGTAACTTTTAGATACTACTAGTGTAGGTACGTGCGTTGCACGTAAGTTAGCGATAAACTGTATTCTTATGTAAAAAAAACTCATTAGCTAAAAACTGTGACTAATTTTGGCATTGATAATTTATAAATGCCATCATAACTGCAAAGTTGTGAATTAGTGCATTTTCCTATAACCAATTACAACTATGGCATAGCGAGTAACACTATACTAACCCAATGTTAAATGTTATTTATTTTTTTATACATGCGGATATAGGAGAGGGAAGCAAAATTTAGAGAGAGATATGTGTGGTTCGAACTGAGGGCTTTTGACTCGAAATGCAAGTATTGTAATCACCGGAATATATTTCTAACCACAAGTGCTAAATATTATTGGTTAGTGGATGCAATGAAACTTTTTAAGGATCCAAATTTCCATTGCAAATTCTTGAGAACATGGTTGAAAGCTATTAATTTGCAGTTCCCACTTCGAATAGTTTGAGGAGGATTGTAGTTTTAGAAAGACATGGATGACAAATATGAATAGAAAAAGAAGCAAAAGAAATGGTACAATTCGAAAAATGAGAAGGCAAAATGAAAAATTGTGCCAAGTGTCCACAATTTTAATTTTATTGTACCATTTTCTAAAGAAATTGTACCAAGAACTCAGATAAAAATGAGAAAACCAACCGGAACAACGAACTAATCGAAAATCAACAACCAGTAATGGAGAAACTGCAAAACAAAAGACAATTTGAAAAATGATAGAATAAACAGCAATCAATCACATTGGAGTAATATTGCGATGTACAACTTATTAATTAAATCTTACTTACAGCTCGTAACTGTAAGTAAGATTTAATTAAAGTTTAAAAATACATTAGAGTATGAAAACGAAAGAATATACTTATAACATAGATGTTTGTAAAACAATATTTATCCACATATCTTGTGAGACAAACAAGCACTGGACAATTCTCCACCATTCATTCTATTTCTATTTTGATAGGAAACAAGAAACTAACAAGGTCTAAGGTCTAAACTTGTAACTTAGCCTTGATTCAAGTAATGTAAACTGTCCAAGTCCACTTGTACTAAATCATAACATTTTCAAATGGATATTTTAAAGTGCCCTACCTTGCGCCTGCCAAAATAGCAACCATCTGGTTCAATTGATCCAAAGAAATCTAGCTTTGCAAGACACGCTTTCAATTTATCATAATACAATCTCTTATTGGAAATGTGTGTTCATACTACTATAATTAATTATTTTTGTTGCAGATGCATTAAAAAAAAGTGCTTAACTCAAAATTAATCAAAATAAAATGTAAGCAAATAATCCCAACCCTTTGTGTATCAAACAAGAAATATCATGACTAAATTGAAAAAAGATGGCTGGCTAATTCTAATCTTCTTTGATAGGAAAAGATGTAGTGTTCTTCAATTAGAAATAAAATGCACTTATCATCTGAAAGTCAAAGTTCAAAAGACAGAGAATCCACAATTGTTAAATTTCAATAAGCATAAAATCTTAGTGAGTAAAATCCACTCCGAAACCTCATAAATCAAACATAAACCAAAGGCATTACACACAAGATGACAAACAATGAGAATAATTTCTCAAACACAATAAATTCAATCAAGAATTCCACAACCACCTGACTCCTATCTTAACAAGAAAACATAAAACTCACAAGATTAAAGCAAAAATTAAGTCACAGAAAAATTCATGCATGAAATTAGAATTTACAAATAAAGAGGTGAATCAAGACCTTCACAATACCTGAAATTGAAATTCTAAACCTCCTAAAATATAGATGCAATACCACTTGACTGAGATGCCAAAAACCCTAAAAATCCATAGATCGACACCAATTTGCACAAAGAAAAAATTAAGAAATCTGTCTACACACCTAAAATAGCCTGGATAACAAAACACCTGCAAAAAAAAAA
>CAVNYN010233659.1:0-12262 GCA_963692815.1 Nyctanthes arbor-tristis
ATAACATTGAATCAGCCACTAAATTAATCGCAAAAAGGGTCAAATATGGTCTACTTTTTGGTGTGACTCGGTGTTTTGGAGCTGTGTTTGATTTTGACTCAGTGTTTTAGTGAGTTGTTTTGTTGTGACTCGATGTTTTTGGAGTTGTTTTTGTTGTGACTCGGTACTTTGATGAGTTATTTTGGTGTGACTCGGTGTTTTGGCGAATTGTATTTGTTGCGTTGCAGTATTGTGATATCACAATGTAAAAACACTTGAAATAATGTAAAAACACTTGAAACACCGAATTTTTCAAAAAAACAAACACTTCATGTACCTTAATTTTATAAAGTGTTTAAAAACCTTTGTATTTTTCAAGTTATCCCTTTTTAAAAAAAAAAAATCTGCAGCCCAAGAAAATAAGATCCATCAAGTCTAGCTCTTGGGCCCAACATTTAGTAATCAAAGAACAATTATACAAGGCCCCAAATCAAAATGACGTTTCCTGATAATCTAAATCAAAAATTAAAAAAAAATATATATATATATATATATATATATAAAGGCATCTACATTTCTCAAGCTTGTAGCCTTGAACGAGGTTTTGACGAGAGTCACGAGCGTCAAACATTACCATCAATAGTCACCGGAGCTGGACAAACCTCCATCAATCTCTAGAAGTGGAATTCAAAAATTGCAATGTGTAAGGTTAGGGTTTTTCTAATTAATGACAAGTTGATTACTTGATTATTAAGGCCCTAATCTTTTTAATTTTTCTCTTCTAATTTGATTATTAAAGACTAATTATGGATTTACGAATATTATAACCACTATTGTGCAATTAATTAAATAGTTTATGGCTTTATACAAATGTTGTCGGGTACTGTTCTGTGTTTTAGATTTTTATGTGTAGAAGTGTAGCTGGGGTCCTTTTTTGTCAGGCGTCAACTTTTCTTTTGTGTATGTGAATTCTAACTTTTTTCCAATATTTAGGCCATTTTTTTATTGCAGACTTGTAGGCCAATTTGATTCACCGTAGATATAAAATGAATAAATTGTATAAGTGTAGGTTATTTAATTTATGAGTCCCTTCTTTTCTTGCTCAATAGATTTATCTTCTCTCTCTTTTGATAAATTGATTAATTATAAATTTATTGATAGACAATTTGCGCCCTTATTGTATCCTTGCTGGCTTATTTGCTTCATGTTGATGTTATGTAGAGAACTATACAAGTAGATTGCATTAACTCAAAGTCAAGTAGGAGATATAGTTACGTATTTTAAGTTTAGCAGCAAAACAATGTTGCATGAAGAAGAGGCAACTACAAACTTGGAGAACCAAATTGAGGAACACTAAACTGAGAATGAAAATGATATTGTGAATGAAGTCAATGATTATGATGTGGTTGAACCTTCTAAGTCAAATAAATCGGTTGGACATGAGGAAATAAATGAACCAGTTGAGGTCAAAGTTCAAGTGGGAGAGACTAATCAAGTGTGTATTCAGATCTCAATTTGGAAGATCCAGGGAATTGGAAAAATATTAATTAAAAAATGAGTGATTATCTAGTTAAAATGGGTCCAAAAAGAGTTGATGGAATCGCATTTCCTAAAAATGAAACTAGTAGACATTTTGATTTATCACAATATATAAGGATACTGCCAAATGGACAAAATATTGATAGAAGATGGCTAGTTTATTCAACATCGTTGGGTAGTATTGTTTGCTTTTGTTGCGAACATTGAATAAAATTGGGGTTCTAGGTATTGAATGATTTAGAGATTGGCGTAGTATGTATGCTCATCTTACATGTCATGTAGGAAGCAAGGAGCATATGCATAGTATGACCAGTTGGAATGAATTGGAAAATCGTCTTAGAGGGAAAAAGACAATTGATGAAATTGAACAATTTCAAATTGACAAGGACAGAGAACACTCGAAAAATGTGTTAAGAAGAATAATTGTAATTGTGAAAAGATTTGTTAAAAATAGCTTGCCATTTCACAGGGATAGAGCAGCTCTTTGTTGAAAATAATGGCCTATTTTGCAGATGATAGAAATGATGGCCGAGATTGATCAAGTACGGATGAGCATATTAGATGTGCTCAAGCACCTGAGATACAATTCACACACCTTGACCCCAAAATTCAAAATGAATTGATACAATTATTGGCAGGTGAAGTGTCTAATTATTAAGACGGTGAAAAGTGCAAAATATTTCTCAATCATACTTGACTGTACTTCTGATGCAAGCCACAAAGAACAAATGTCTTGGTTTGTAAGATGTGTGGATGATTCAACAGGTGAGCTGACTCTATAGAGTTTTGGCTTGAATTCTTAAAGGTAGATGATACATCAGAACTTGGACTTTCAACGGAGCTTTTAGATGCACTTACTAGAGTTGATCTTAATATTGATGATATAAGGGGGCAAGGGTATAATAATGTATCTAACATGAGTGAATGACATAAAGGATTACAAAGAAGATTATTGGAATTGAATCCCAGAGCTTTCTACACGCCTTGTGGTTGTCATAGTCTTAATTTGACAATTTGTGATGTGGTTCAAAGTTGTAGAAAAGCTAGAAGCTTCTTTGAAGTGGTATAACGCATCTACATGTTGTTCTCTTCCTCTACAAAGCGGTGGAAAATTTTCGAAGACCTTGTAGATGGCCTAAAAATTAAGCCATTGTCACAAATACGATGGGAATTAAAGTCACATCGAAAGTGTGAGAGCTATAAAAGAGCAAATTCTACAAATTAGAGATACTTACTCTTTTTAGCTTATAGTAATGAAGATCCTCAAACACAAAGTCATGCTAAAAGCTTAGCTACATATGACCTGAGAAATTTTGAGTTCTTGCTTGAGATGGTGATTTGGTACAAGATGTTACATGCAGTTAATACAGTAAGTAAATTTCTTCAAGCCAAGGACATAGATGTTGAAGTTGCTATCACTCTTTTACAAGGACTTGTTGCCTTTATTGATGATTTTAGAGAGTAAGGGTTTGAGCATGCCTTGGAAGAAGCTAACGGAATCGCAAGTGAATTGGGCATTGATGCTATATTTAGAGAAAACCACGTCATCCGAAGAAAGAATCAGTTTGATGAAAATTGCAGTAAGGAGGTCTAGCTTTCAGCTAAAGAATCTTTTAAAATTGATTACTTTTTATACATAGTTGATCAAGCTCGATCTTCACTTCAAGAATAGTTTGAACAATTTAAGGAATATGAAAACAACTTCGAATTTTTTGTTTAAAATGGAGAAGTTACCGATTGAGCCACAATATAGTTTGTTGAAGTCGTGTATGAACCTTGAGCAATATTTGAAGCATAATGGATATTCGGACATTGTTGGAGATGATTTGTGCACGGAGTTGATTTGCTTGGGTACTATTTGTTGGAGATCTTCTATGTATTCTCAAGAGGGTGAATTGTTTTCCAAATTCTTATAGTAATTATCAGACTTTACTGACCATTCATGTTACAGTTGCATCCGCAGAAAGATCTTTTCTACAAGTTGAAATTGATTAAAACTTATCTCCGTCAACTATGTCACATGATAGATTGAATGGATTGGCTATATTATCGATTGAGAGAAAACTAGTTGATCAATTAGATTACACAAACTTGATAAATATTTTTGCTTCAAAAACTGCAAGACCTGCTATATTTAGATGACGGTATGAAATCTAACCTGTTAGATTTTGTTAGAAAATTAGTCTATTTTGAATTAGTTTTCCGTGTTTGTTTTATTATTAAGTAGATTTACTTTAAATTAGTTTTACTGAAATTGCTTTTATTTTATTTTAAAAGTAGTGCTCTATTTGTTTTTGTAGATATCAAACATTATATTTTGCCTAGGATTTTCTGAAAGGTTTCATTGGATACTACTGCTCTAATGGCTGGTTCATCAGGTACTTATTTATTATTTTATAACAAATTGTACTTATTTCTTGTTTTATGACAAATGGATATAGGATACTATAGAAGTATGTTCTACTTCAATGAATTTTTGATTTTTAAAATATTATTGCCTTGCTGGCATATTCATCTTCGTTATTGTTTTTTTTCTTATCTAAATATTACTTCTATTAATGAATTGTTGTTGACCTGCCAGTGTATTATTATTTTTTTGGGTTTTTGTGAATTATTGTCTAACTTCATTTTTGTTCAACAACATGAATAATTAGTTTGTTTGGATATTATTGAATGATAACTATTACTTTCAGTTTTTTGGTTTTATTTTAGCTAAGTATTTGAGATAAGTTGGCAAGCGATAGGTGCCCATTTTTTAATATTCACTTTGGACCCTGTTGAGCACAGGTCCGGCCCTGGGTTTAAGCAATAGACTAAGAGCCCGTATCGGTACATTGGAAATAAGAAAAATATGTATTTAGTAGCAACCAAGACTGAAAATGCATGACTGGAAATGCGTGAATTGCTGCAATACCAACGAAGCACATAAAAAAAAAAAAAGAAAAGAAAAAAAGATAAAAAAACAGTTTTAGAAATTAGTGAATTTTCCCGTCAAAAAAAAAAGGACAGCTATTTTACTTTACAGGATAGCACTTGTGCGATGTAGGGGAAGTATACAAATTTATAGGAAAAACCCAAGAAATTTTACTAATTTATCTTGCACAGTTTTCATCTATTCCATCCAATAAAATAGATAGAAAAGAAAATAAACCAATTCTAGTTGAATGAAAAAGATTCACTTTTATGTTTTTTTTATTTTTGGGGAGAACAAATAATTTAATAAAATACAAAATACACAGACACATATACTATAGTAATGATTAAAAAAATAAAAATCAGTCAAACTCACAAAAATTTTCTTCAAAGAGAAATTGAGTGAGCGTTTCGTAACTGTTCATTTCAGCACTGATTACCCACAAATTCACACAGCCTCACATACTAATGATCCTCCAAATTTCAGCCACATGCCCACACTCATATGCTGGAAGAATAGTTGTAGAAACCAAAAATAATTATGACATCACTAGACAAATCCAATTGGATAGTTTTTAGGTGAGAAAATGAGTAGAAGACTACCTTTGATTTAGAGTATAGATATCTAAATATATAAATTACATTACATGCTTCGATAAAGACAATCTTGAGCCTGCATTTAATTGTGGCTAAATTTTCGGTGAGGTCAACAAAGACATATTTAATCACCAAAATGGGTGGCTCAAGTACTCTCATTTAATGGACTCTACGTGTTAAAATTTAGGTGGTTAGAATAATTCTTTTTTTTAGTTATTGATGAAACATCTCCATCGTTATAAATTTGTAATGAGCAATGTTTTTTTCTAGCATTTATTGAAATCTACAAATTAAATTTGACGTAGAGAGAATTTTCTAACCATGTTTTATATCATTTAACAAAATTTTTAAGGATTTCAATTCTCTCTTTTTTTTTTTTTTTTGAAGGATTTCTCTTTAAAGGAAATGGAAAGTGCTAAAACATCCTGAAGCAGTCAGCTTCAGTTAACAAAATATATGTGTGTGTGTTATTAATGCTAAAACGAACATTAATTATCCCAGACAAGGCAACGTGTTAAATACATACAGTTTTGGTCATGGGAGTCTCAAATATAATGATTACATTACATATTTTCTTCTATTTATTCACCTGTAGCAATAGTTGATATCTCTGTAGTGTCTATTCCTTTTTTTAAGAACAAGTAATTTAGACGTGCATTGCATGTTATATGATAACAGAAGATTAATCACTTAATAGTAACAAAATATTTTAATTATAAATTGTTAAAAATACAATTGTTAATTTCTGTTTTAAAACTTGTAATTGAAATGACAATTACAATTATTTTAGAGTGAGAATGATTGCTACAATAATTTTTGAGTATTTATTTGTCCTTCCATTTGTGACGATGGTGATAACAAAATTTAAAAAAATCTTTAGCTATCTAAGATGCATTGATAATATTGTATAATAGTAGCTAAAATATTAGTGAGCGATTGAAATTGAAGAATAAACTAAAAGGAATTGAAATTAACCACAATAAAAAAAAAAAGGTTTTAGTAGAGAAGTTTAATGACAAATAATAGTGAGGGCAAAAAAGATTAAAGACATGTAATAAAATGGGTGTAATAAAAATAGGGGTAAAATAGGAATTAAGAGAAAAAGATAGGGACAAAATGGGAAATTGAATGTTTTATAAGGATCCCACCTTTTATATATTAGTGATAAGATAATTCAATTCTTATTTTCACATAGATTAAAAAAGCCAATTTAATGATACATGTGACTTTATCTGCCACGAGGCTGATAACGTCACCCACTCCCTTGCCACATGTCCATATTACCTTCTAGTTTCTCTTGTTCTTGGTCAGACGGATGGCCCTAGCTATTTTGTAAACTCTATTATGGTTTATGAAATGAAATTATAAGAACATTCCATTCAAATAGATAATAAATTTCTATCATATTCCATGATCATTTATATTGAGGGGGACATTGCTCTTGGTATTGGTACAGATGTAATTCATGATAAATTTTCTGGTGTGGATACTACAAGGGTGCAATTGAAGTAGTTTACAAAAATATATTTGCATTACACCTTTTGGTACCCTATTTTGGGCACTTTAACATTATTAGGCTATCCATGCATTTCGGAGTGGTTATTATACTCTTTTTGTTTGATCATCTTACACGTACTTTAGAGTCACTAAAATATAATTTTAGCTAGCCGGCCATTACTTAAAAAACAGTTACTAGCTCCGTCCCTTAATGCTTAGTAAGCAACAAGTACCAATCTTTTATATTATATATTTATATATCAACACTAGCCTAATAGCAGTTTTGATTCGGAGACACTCGGTATATGTAGCACATCCCATTCCACTAATTTTATAGACCCACATGTGAAACCATACAAATTAGTGAAGAATAATGCGCCACATACCCTAGATGTCTCCATACTAGCGACATCCAATATTTCTGGATCAAAACTCTTATAATATACTCCTCAAGTATGTACGACCCTCTTAACTCAAATTAAAGAGAATATATAATATATATATATATTTATATGACAAAGTCATATAAGTTTAAAGAACTTTATTAACTTTATTCTCTAGGCACTTATATGACAAATATGTTATATTATTAACGAAAAAATTCGTGTTGTGGATATTTAAATGTCTGGCCATTCCCTTCATCAATTATAAATTAGTGTATTAAAATAAAATTGATTTGAGCTAAAATTATGTAAGTTTGGAAAGGTTAATTGGTACTATTTACTCCCGACCTTTCATCTTTCTGTGTTTTCTTCCCTAAGTTTTAAAACTTGGTAGTCTTGCCCCAAGTTCTTACCTTTTTCGCCTTATCTACCATTTTCAATTGCAAATGACTATCATACCCTCTAATTACTAACTAAAAGAATTTGTAGATTGAAGATAAGGGGGAAAACTCAATAATAACGTCCTATTATCCCACGTTGTGTGCATACATGCAACCACGTTTGATGAGCAGCGTACTTATGATAGGTGGATTCTGGAATTAATTGTGGCTAAATTTTTGACGAGTCAAGAAAGAAATATTTCATCACCAAAATTGGTGGCTCAAGTAACTCTCATTTATTGGACTCCACATGTTAAAATTTATGCGGTTAGAATATTCTATTTCTTTGCAAATTATATTTCAAAAAATGGTGTTGATGAAAGATCTTTATCGTTTTAATGAGCAATGTTTTATAAAAATTAATTAGCACAACAAATATACAAAGATTTCGCTTTGCAATTAAATTCATTAACTAAAGCATCTTAGTTAAACATTCGTTTTCACTTGACTAAATAGTTGGTTCATCGCAATCAAAATATTATGCTAGAAATAATGATATGTCAAATCTCATTTATTGAACTCTACACATTAATTAAGTTTGACGTGGAGAGAATATTGTTCTAATATTTATATATTATATTATATGAAAGTTAAATTGTAAACAACCATTTTTGATTATAATCCTTCCGTATCACAAAGATGGATTTGTATTTCATTTTTGTGGGAAAAATAAACTTATCATCACTATACATTACTACCCATAATTGGATATTGCATTTATTAGCCGTCCAAATTGTTAGGAACATTATGATTATTTATGCAAATACTCTCAAGTCTTTACTCGCCCCCAAAATTGTCGCCAACCCCATGCAATTCTCCTTCACTTCATCACTATACATAATCCTTCTCATCCACCACAAACTTCAAGCAAAACATCAACATTTCACGACTGCTTCTCTAGTTTAAAGCCGAAAAAAACAATGGGTTCAGGCACTCGCGTCCTTTTTGTTCTCAGCATTGCACTTTGTGTAGTGGTATGTGCTTTTGCCGGCCGCAATATCCCCAAAGACTCGAAAATTGCCGATAAAAAACAGCCTCAATGGTTAACCTATGATGGGACCGTGTTGGTTCCTGGGTTAGGCCGCTACGTAGTCCCCAAGAAGGGCACTATTGTCAATCCATTTACGTACAATCCCATTACGGGTACGAATGGAGGGAACGGATTCCCTACCTTTGGTTTTGGTAGTCCGACTGCTGGTGGTGTTGGCGGCGCAAACATTCCTGGTGGCGATGACACATTCGTACCTAACCCCGTGGTGGAGGTGCCCACCCCAATTGGTGGAACTATTCCTACACCATCGAAACATTGAGTTTATCGTACTCGAAGACTGATTCTCAGGGAAGAGGGGAAAAAATAGATTTCAGCGGCACTCGCGCTTTCTATCATAGTGATGGAAGTACTACGTTAATATATATGTTTTAGTCTTCAATTATTGGCAGTCTTGGTGAGCAGTCGTTGTGTACTTTTTAATTGTTATCAATCAATAAATCCCTGATTGGCTTGATAATTTCTTTATATAAAAAATGATCCTCTATCATCTTCGTTCGATTTCCCCTTTTTTTAAAGGATCAACTTCTTCAACTTTCTATGGGGACTTTCAAGTTTTTATGTTGCTTCAATATTATTGAGATATAAAATAAATGAAAAGTCAAAAAAATTAAATAATAAACCTAACCGCAGAAAAGAATTTGTTTTGAATTAGTAATTTCAAATCACGTAATATTATGTGCCTACTTTCTATTGAGCTAAATAGAGCTCTATATAAGAGAGTTCGAATACTAATCACAAGTCGCCACATGTAGTTTTTTGACTTGACTGTTTATGATTAGTAGTTGACTTCATATTATAGAGGCCTATTTTATTTCATAGAAAAAAATAGTATTACGTGTGTTATTATTCTTTTTGGTGAAGCCAACAACCTGATAGTATAAGCATTAAGTTGCGATTATGTGGACCACTTTGTTAAATTCGCTCAAACCACTTTGTTAAATTCGCTCAAATGATCAAATGGTGCAAAAACCATAATAATAATAAAGGTTAATTAAAAGAGAGTAAAATCCCTAGAAGCATGCCCAAAATAATTATTGAAATGAATAGAACATGCCAAATATATGCAGTCGTGACACTGAAATGGTTTCGGCATCCGGTGTTTATGTGATTTAGGCCATCTCTCTTCCAGCCTCCTCTGAGTAAAGGATTTCAAGCCCTTATATAAGTGGTTGATTAGTGGATAGTTTGTTGGTGGCTAGAGGTAGTTACCATTTGTGATCCAAGATAACCGTCACACTAGTAATGCTCATTCATTAAGTGTTCATTGAACGTTCGTACATATATCGTCCAGTGATCATTTGTCTAATTGAAAGTGTTCGAATGATCATAATCGTTAACGATCACAGCTGTTTGTTCGTTAATACCATCTAGTATCATTAGTCCCTTTCAAAGGAGTCAAAATTTATATTTTGACTAAGTCATTGAGTGTGAATTAATCAACTTGAGAGAACTCCTGCACAATGCCCTTATTAATAGAATTTGGAATGCTATGAAGTGAAAGACGATCATGATGCTAGCAACTGGGTCAATGAAGATAATAAATCATGATAAAGGCCTTAGTGAATTCTGAGTCGGCAACATGTCTATAATTTTTTTTTTGACAGGGCTATTTTCTATTGATCATCTTATACAAGATTATTTACTAATTTTCTATGATTTTTATGATCATTCGCCTTGCTTAGCTCCTTTTTTGCTAATGATCATTTTTATATTGGAGTTTTACTTGTGGTTTCAGCACGAACTCCTTATGACGGTATATTGAAGTTTTACTCATGGCTTGACCATGAGTTCTTTATGATCATAGGTTGAAGATGCATTTGCTAAGCGTGATTTAATCCTTGAGATCGAAAGTAGGAGATTTATTAACTAGATGCGAACCCCTTGTGATCTTAAGTTGGAGATTTATTAGCTAGATGTGAACCTATTGAGATCGGAATGTGAGGATTTATACACTAGGTGTGAACCTCTTGAGATCGTAACATAAGGATTTATTCGCTAGATGCGAACCCATTGAGATAGTAATGTGGGGATTTACTAGCTAGATGCGAACCCCTTGAGATCGTAATATGAGGATTTATTCGCTAGATGCGAACTCCTTTATCATAACATGGAGATTTATTTGCTAGATGTGAACCCATTGAAATCGTAATGTGGGGATTTATTTAATAGATGCGAACCCCTTGAGATCGTAATATGAAGATTTATTCGCACGATGTGAACCCCTTGATTATAACGTGGGATTTATTCGCTAGCTGCAAACCCCTTGAGATCTTAATATGAGGATTTATTTGCTAGACGTGAATCTCGTGATCATAACATGGAGATTTATTCGCTAGATGCGAACCTCTTGAGATCATAATGCGAGGATTTATACGATAGATGCGAACCCCTTGAGATCGTAATACGAGGACTTATTCGCTAGATGCAAAACCCTTGGTCATAACATGGGGATTTATTCGCTAGATGCGAACCCTTTGAGATCGTAATGTGGGGATTTATACGCTAGATGCGAACCCCTTGAAATCGTAATATGGGGATTTATTCGCTAGATGCCCTTTGTGATCTTAATGTTGGGGTTTGTCCGCTAAATGCGAACCCCTTGGGATCGTAGTAGGCAATTTCGATTATATGATCATAAAATTTAATTATGATTATAATTGACGATCATAGTCGATGTTATAAAGTTCAACCAAGATCATAACTCATACCGTTCAAATGTGATCTTAAACATGATCATAAAGTTTCATTGTCATTGTGAAGATGGTCATGACTCAATCATCATCATATTCTGTGATGGTCATAGTGATGATCATAAAGTTAGATCTGATGACCATTTCCTGTGTGATCATAAACTAGAAATGAACCAAGATAGGGATCATCATAATGTTCTATCTGATGACCATTTACCGTGGGATCATAAATTAGAGCAGAAATGGTTTTGGCATCCGGTGTTGATGCGATTTAGGCCATCTCTCTTCAACCTCCCCTAGATAAAGGATTTCAAACCCTTATATAAGTGGTTGATTAGTGGGTAGTTATTGTTGGTAGTTTGGGGCAGTTACCATTTGTGATCGAAGATAACCGTCACACTAGTAATGCCCATTCATTAAGTGTTAGTTGAATGTTCGTACATATGATCGTCTAGTGATTGTTTGTCTGATTGACAGTGCTTGAATGATCATAATCGTTAATGATCACAATTGTTCATTTGTTAATACCATCTAGTATCAAGTCAGATGAATAACATCTATATATAAAATCAAGATTTCCAATCACGTCCTGTGCTTGCTTCCTGAAGTAGGAATTTTAATTTTTGCAAATATGAAACTGGTAAGATTTCGATAGTATATGCGAAATGTACTGCTCTAGACCACTGACTAAAAAGATTAACAGAAAACAAAATTTGTATATCATCAAACCTACTGGTATCTACCTTTGCAAGGTGGCGAATTTATCCCTTAAGAACTGTTCCTTGTCATTTTGGACCTCAAACTTTACAAAATATCTAGGCTGACCCCTCGTCTATAAATTTAAGCCCTAAACTTTTAACCTTGCATATTTTGATCCTCAACATAAACCACCCCTAGTTTCAAACTTAGAGCATCTTCAATGGCTAGTGAATTATGAAAAATTCCATGGCCACATAAGCAAAATAGTCTGGGTAAATTTTGGATCTCCAATGGTTGATTTTCAAGTCTGTGAAATGCTGAGTTGGCCCAAAAGTAGTAGACTCTGTCAAGTGCTCTATCTAGTTGTGGACTCCTGTCTACACTGGCCGACTCAGCAAATAAATGTTAGAATATTTAACATAAAATACAGAAAAAGGCAGAACCTGTGTTGGGGGGGGGGGGGGGCATTTAAAT
>CAVNYN010233661.1:0-10686 GCA_963692815.1 Nyctanthes arbor-tristis
TTGTATGATGTACATGTAGCGTGCATCCATACACGCCACATGGGGTGGACGGTTTTGTTACAAAATCTCCGGGAGATTTTTGAAAATTTTCCTTCTAGTATATCTGAAAATTAAAAATAAGGTTCCGCTCAAAATTATGTACAAAATGTGATTTTTGAAAAGGAATCCAGTAAATCTCAAAAAGTGATTGTAATCCAGTATTTCTAATTTTGATCACCAAGAATCATCAACTTCAACCGCCAGCCAAATTTCTAATGAGGACAATATTGAATCGAATCAATGATATGGAATTTGAGCATGACCGGCCTGCCAAACAGCTTTTGTCATTTCCGGCCAAACAGTTTAGATTTGAAATCGATTCTAGAATCAAATTTTATTGCCATCTTCATGAAGAGGGGAAATTGAACTAAAAAAAAAAGAAAGAAAAAAAAAAGAGAGATAATATCTCTATGGTCACAATATCCACAGAAGCAAGGTCTTCCTGATCATGCGCTACCGCTGCATGCTTGGCTGCACCGACGGTGGCAGCGCAACCTTACGTTTCTGCCTCTCCACGTTCCCGTGCCACCCTACATTCATTTCAATAAATTAGAAAATTATCCGTTTTATATATGGTACGAGCCTATAATTCATCTCCAAATTAACATGGAAAATTTTAAAATTTTGATATTTCGAGTGTATTGAGTTGGGAGATCGGAATTATCACTTCTGTGCGAGAGAGAGAGAGAGAGAGAGAGAGATGGGGGTTGGGGGGAGATTATAAGACCTATAGACATGTCAAAGCCACGGTTCTTGAGCTCTCGATACTCTTGGCACAAGGCACATGTCTCACAACAGCAATGGACACAACAATCGGTGCATGGGCTCTCGTCCAAAAAATACTGCCCTCTCAATTTGGATCGATAGAAGCATGAATACAAACACGAGCAACCTGTTAGGCACAACATTGTTGCGTACAATATCCCGCTTACTCCACAAGCTGCAAATAGATAATATTCACATATATCGACATGTCAAAACTTAATATGTGTAATTCGTGTTAGAAACGGACAATTTTTTGTTGTATATATGGAGACATGAAGCTTACACGTCGACCCTCTGTCTACAATTTCTGCAATCCGACCAAATGCGATACATGGACACCAGCATGTTAAGCAACCTAGTTTTTTTTTCCCCAACAATATTGTAAGAAGTTGAATTATAATTATGATCATCATACATTAATTAGAACCTGCAAAATACGCACAATAATAACGCACTAGGAACAATAGTTTTGAGAATCAACAACAATTTATACAGATTACTAATTAACTACTTACAACTGCTAATATCATGACAGCAATGACACAACCCGGAGGACCACTGGTCTGGAGTATTTTTCTTCTGAGCATTTATAGGAATCCTTGTGGCCGGAGATTGCACTAAATGAGAGGCCATTGCGGCTGGCTCTGGCGGCGCTGATGGTGCCGCCGACATTTTCATCTTTGAATGAAGGATTGACCGGAAACGGGATTTTTTTAATTTTTATTTTTAGAAAAGATATGGTGGGGGAAAGGAATTAATGTGGCGGTTGTCGACGGTTTGGCAACGGTTCTTTGTTAACTGATTACTATAATTATTTATTTATTTCAAAAAAATTATGATTGGGTTTGTAAAAAAAATAAAATAAAATAAAATAAAAAATGATTGGAGCCTACTTTAATCATCTACTAGGATGCACTGACATGCATGCTATTCACGCAAATAATTAAGTCTGTGTCACACACCGTCACAAATCGAGACGTGTCAGATACAACTGGTAGTGTTGTTGAGGAATTAACGGATGAAGAAGACAAGCCAGACATGGGAAGACTTGAAAATTTTGGAAAAGAAAGAATTAGATTGTACAGTCGTCGAGTACCCCTAAACATATATTGTGGATTGAATATGAATACCTTATGTGAAAGTTAAGGCTATTTTTTCGAACACCCAAAAAAAAAAAAAGAAAAAAGAAATAAATTTTACATATTTAGAAAGCGTAAAAGGGTGAGAAAAATTTTTTAGACAACTTTTTCTAATTTTTTTCTAAAGACAAAGTCGTCAAATATTTTTTGACAACCGAAAACAAATTAAATTGCAGAAACAAAAAGGAAAAAAGAAACAAATTTTACAAATTCAGAAAGTGCAAAAGAGCAGAATTTTTTTGGTAAC
Organism: Nyctanthes arbor-tristis; assembly: GCA_963692815.1. NCBI lineage: Eukaryota > Viridiplantae > Streptophyta > Magnoliopsida > Lamiales > Oleaceae > Nyctanthes > Nyctanthes arbor-tristis. The sequence continues at coordinate 2,191 of CAVNYN010233661.1, forward strand.
TGTATTAGTTATATATATTTATTATCCATCGTTAAAACATTTTCTGAAACAACAAAAAGAAACTAAATTTTAGAAACTGAAAAAAAAGGAAAAAAATAAATTTTATAGAGTCGGGAAAATTTAACGTCAACTTTGTTAGTTTAACTTTTTTTTTTTTTTGCAACTTTATTGGATTATTATCCATCGTTAAAACATTTTTCAAAATCAAAAAAAAGTAAATTGCATAAACTTAAAAAAAAAAAAGAAACGAATTTGACAGATTTAAAAAAGTGTATACGCACACGCGATTGTCATTTTTAAAACATTTTTTGAAATTGAAAAAAAGTAGATTGCATAAACAAAAAAAAAGAAATTAATTTTACAAGTTTAGAAAGTGTAAAAGGCCGGAAAATTATATATATATATATATATGAAAATGTTCAATACTATATATATATATATATATATATGATTATCCATTGTTAAAACATTTTTCCAAATCGAAAAAAAGTAAACTGCATAAACAAAAGAAAAAGGAAATTAATTTTACAGGTTTAGAAAGTGCATAAAGGTGGAAAATTTTTTTTTTTAGTATGTGTGTTGTTGTTTTTGTGTGTGTGTGTATGATTATCCATCGTTAAGACATTTTCCGAAATGAAAAAAAAAAAGTAAATTGCTGAGCAAAAGAAAAAAGAAATAAGTTTTTTTTTTTGAAGTAAAAAGAAATAAGTTTTACAGATTTAGAAAGTGGAAATGGGGCGACTACCTCCTACTTTTTTTATACTCGTTACGGGACGTGCGTTGCACGAGTCGTCAAATTCGCATGGAATGGCAAAAAAAAAAAATTAAATATTATTATTTCAAACAACCAACGAAGTGAATTCAAATGTGACATGTAGAAAATAGCCTTTCTGTAATGCTTCGCGGATGAGTGGCGTAACCTTCTTTAGCCCAAGCTTGAAGAGGAATGGTGTCTCGTTGACATTAATGGAAGAGCTCTGAATCTACACAGAGTCGATATCACTTTCCAGGTTCTTCACCAGTATTTTTCCTGAAAACATCAAGTAGGAGATTATAGTGGAAGTTCCTCATATAACAAGAAGAATAAATGTGGGGGTATCATTGAATCAACCTTATCCACTGCCCTATTTATTGTTTCAAGATGAGGTTGTCCAGATATTGTGAGCTTCATTTTAGTCTTTATTGCACTTTCTAGAGTTCATCATCCTATAAGAATAAAACAAGGTTAAAGAACTTAAATCCACTATACTCATGCATGCATAAGAAAACTTATGTAGAAAAGCATGTTTTCTTTCCTCGTCTTTTTTTGCCATTACATAAATAAATATCCAGAAACAATTAAGATCGATCATATACCATACATGACCATTAAGTCAATATGAGATCACAATATCACCTTTACGAATCATCACCAGGGACAAGGTAAACTTAATTGTGTTTTGCATATTCCAAATTCATCATGGTCATCTTTTTATTCCTCAGGGTAATGTGTATTGCTAACAAGTTAATTCTCATCACTAATTAACTCGATTGTAAAAGCTAAATAGGCTAATCATGCAATGCAACATCAGTATCAACATTTCAATCTTTTTGAACAATTTGCCTATTAGTTAGTAGTCACTAATAATAATTTCACAGGTTTCAAATCCTTTCATATATATATATATATATATATATCATTTTCCATTTATAATAACGGGATTGAAGAGTTAACATGAATTGGACTTTGGATTATCAATTTCGACGCATTCAAGAGAATGCTTTTGATTGATGCACACATGATTCTTATATATGCCATACACAAAATAAAGTGATACATCAAACAGAAACTAGTGCAGTGTTAATTATTAACCAGAGGGAGTTCAATAAGATTGTGGAATTATTTATTTATTTATTATTTTGGGGAGGGGGCGCAGTGGGTGTTGGGAGAGATAATGTAGAAGGGATAAACTACATATCATGTCTAAATCCGCACCGTAGCTTAATACGTGAGGTTTAAGGATGATTAACTCACAAGATATAATCTACATATTGTTAGTTGCCAAATATAATAGAGTAGGATAACTTGAATTCTATATGGTGTAATACACACTCACAATGATAAAAAAATCAAAAAAGCTGTAGAAGAACCCTGCTAAATACACATCCCTAGTTTCTCTAAGCTACATATATTCAAATGTATTATCAGTCAAATTAAGGAAACATAAAAAAACTAATTTCTTACTAACTTTCTTGTGAATTAATACATCAAATAGAAACGAGTGCATCTTTAATTATTAACCTGAGGGAGTTCAATAAGAATGTGAAATTTTTTATTTATTATTTTTTTTGTGGGTGGGGTGGGGGTGGGGATGGGGTGGGGATGGTAGGAGGTAATATAGTAGTTATTTTCATCTACTCCATGGGGGTAGATTAAAGTCTACCCCCTCCTACATGGCATGCCATTCATCTTAAATAAGATGAATTTTAAAATAAATGGCATGCCACATGTAGGAGGGGATAGACTTTAATCTACTCCATGGGGGTAGGTGAAAAAAATTAGGTAATATAGAGGGGATAAACTACATTATCCTGTCTAAATCTGCACCATGAATTTCGTTAACTTAATACATGAGGTTTAAGTATGATTAACTCACAAGATAAAATCTACATATTATTAGTTGCCAAATATCATAGAGAAGGATAACATGAGTTCTATGTGGTGTAATACATACTTACCATGATAAAAAAATCAACAAAGTTGTAGAAGAACTCTATTGAATACAAATCATTGGTTTCTCTCAGCTACATACATTCAAATGTATTATTAGTCAAATTAAGGAAACATCAAAAAATCTAATTTCTTACTCACGTTCTTGTGAATTAATTAAAGTATGTACAAGATGCCCATTGTTTAAAATGAATGTTGAATTCTAAATCTTCTTCGCAGGTAAAGAGGCAATACAACCGTTATATATAATTCATCAATTGAACCGAATACAAAAAGAGAAATGGATGAAAATGTGGTAGAGACTTCACAGCATTTCTCTTAACAAAAAACCAATTCAATCACAATCATATGGGTTGAATTTGTTAATCAAGAACTTAGAATTTCTTTTAACTACACAAAACTAAAAAATTTCAGCATACACATTGTTTACCACCACAAAGCACAACATAATTATGAGTTCATTCTAAATTGATCTATAAAGAAGATGAAACACAAAGAACAAATCAATTGTAATTTTTGCATAAAAAACAACAGATAACTAAACCCACAACAGAGGGGAAAAAACCAACTCTTACAAAAGAGGCCGAAAAATAATGAAAGAAAAGTGAAACACACAAACAAGGCACGATAGTCATTAAACCTTCAGTACGAAGGTTAATATGAATCTCCAATTTTCTTAGAAATAATTCATGGAGATATATGGCCTGATACACCCACTATGTGGACCATTTATTAATTTATATCATTGATTAATGCTTCTAATATATGGTCCCATGTTCATTTGCTTTCTACTAGACATGTAGCGTTTACTAAACTACTTACTCATAGAATAAAACTAAAAAGCCTAATTTCTAAAATCAATAAGTTTGCCTTGGTGATACTTACGACTTTTGATCTCAAACATTCGACGATTATTGCGTGGCAGTCGGAATTGAGGTTGAATATTTAGTTGCTCATGTCTACACACTCAAAATAGTTTAGCGGAACTGTTTATTAAATGTCTTCAGTTAATTGCTAGACTAGACTATTTTCTATGAAAATAAAACTCTCAACTTCTGTGGGAGATCATGCTACATTACATGCCGTAGTGATGGTCCATATAAAGCCAATTATCTATCATCAGTATTCTCTCTTGTAGCATGTCTTTGGTTGAGAATTTGATGTCTCTTACTTAAGACGTTTTGGTTGTGATGTTCAAATATAGAATTACTTATTATATTAGATCAAAAGTTCAATATTTTAAAAATTTATTATTTGACATGACCAGTTAGACAATCCCAGCTTGTTGATGATAAGAACTATTGAGTATGTGAAGAATAGAAGATTCTTCCATTTAAAAGAATTCTTGTGTGTTGTAAGTTCTCTGGCAATTTGATTATTAATGATCACTAACTATTTAGAACTGTTCCAAATATATCTGAAAAATATTCAGGGTGAACCGTGTAGGCCCACTCACCCCTCTATGTAGATCTTCTAGATATTTTATGAATTTGGATCTATTGGAGGTTTCATGTCAAACTTGTAACCAGAAGTTTGCAAAAATATTTGCTCAATTGATTGATTGTGAGCAAAACTTTCAGATATCGAAATAAAGACATATGTATCTTACTAATGAATTTTATCTCAAAAGTCATTAATCATTCATATATTGATTGAGATATTAATTGCCTAAGGTTAGTAAAATAATATTATGCGCCTCAAGTTATTTGCTACACCATTAATTAAGAACAAATTATCTGTGTTTAAGTGATGTTGATCTTTCATTTACAGCAATATTCTTATATAACATGTCAATAGAGTATATGATATCCTCTATATTTTGCTTATAGTCAGAAGCCTCCATCTAAAAAAATTAATAAGTGTGATATGTATAGTCGCCCCACCACAAAAAGTTAATATGGATATTAGTGTAATGCTGAGAATACAAATTGAATTTAAATCTTTGTATGTTTTATCTAGGCCTGGAAGCTAGGTCGGGCTGGCCGGTTTTGGCCCAGACCCGAGCTCGACCCAACTGAAAGTCGATTTGCTAAACTTCAAACCGAGACCGGCCCAACCTGGTTTGGGTTTGGCCGGGCTCTAGGCTGGACTTTTTTTTTAAAGCTCAAGACTGGCCCAAGTTTTCTTTGGCTTTTGGGCCCAAGTTTAGGCCCAATTTCAGAGATTTGGGCTTGATGCTGGCTTAAGGTTTTAGACGCGCGAGAGAGAAAGAAAAAGTTAGAGAGAGAGAGATGAGAGAGGTCAAGCGGCGGTGATAGGAGGTATGCAGCAGCACAAGCGAAGCAGCAGTGACAGAGGAGGCGGCGTTGGTCAGTAGCCACATTGGGGGAATGGAACAACGGCGGTGGTAGAGGTTGGGTTGATAGCGGCAGCAGTGGCGGAAAGGATGGAAATCAGACCTTGTTGATGTAATCCAACGCCTTAGAGAAATTAGACTTGGCTGTGAATCATTTTAAGACGTTGGTGAAATGTAAATTTGATTTTGAATATGTGAATTGTGAACTAGTTTGGTTCGTTTCGATTTTTTGGTTTTTCAGCTTGCATGCCCACCCCTAGTTTCATCTATAAAGGATGATATATTTATCATGTATTCTGATTGTTTATTAAATTAAACAGTCTTCTCAGTATTAGGGGAAGAAATTAGTAGTTATTAACAAATATATGAAATGCTCAGTTGTAATCCTCGCACGTATAACGCAAACATGAAGTTTGCAGGATAATATCTATTTCAGATTACTGACTTCATTGTTACCAAATATATATATCAAGTTAAATACTCCAACTTGGATTGATATAAAATCATATAAAGGATTTGAGATATTAATGGCATACTTGAAACATGACATAGTCAATTTCAAAATAAATATCTATGAGAACAATAAAGAGTAGATATTTGTGTTGTCTTATTGATGCATATACTCCAAAAGAGTAAATAAACATAACCAGTTAAAAGGCGTCTCAAAGGCTAGGTACCTGAAATTATTGGAATAAAGAAATCTCAATGAATTATGTTTATACTGGATCAGATGGAATCGACAAAAAATAATAGTCGACTACACATGTTCATGAGCTCAATAAGAAGCAAGGATGATGAATCAATTTTATTAAAATTGTTGACATTGAATATTGGCCAAAATAGAAGGACAATCCTGCAGATTGTTATAATGTCAATAATATAACGATCGATTGTTATGCTAAAAGAGCATTAAATATGTTGTAGGTGTTATTAAAACCTAAAGTTTCATTGGACTGGTAATATATATCATTAGATTTTGTATGCTTGAATGAAGCACATAAAAAATTTAAAGTTCTTGTATACATTGTCAGTTAATATGATAGAGATACGCGTTGTAATTTTTTTCCCCTTGACTAAGGTTTTCTCCCAATGAGTTTTTCTAGTAAGGTTTTTAACGAGGCAATACTGATGATATATCTAAAGAATAATGTACTATTTTCCCTTCACTTTTCATATGGTTTTTTCCTTGTAAGCTTTTAACGAGGCATATTCTTCGCGTAATAAATGTCTGTGGCATATATGATACTGACCCCGAATATAAAACTCTTGAAGAGTTGATACTGCTTGAAGTAGAATATATTTCAAAGTATTGAAGATATTGGAGAGATATGAATGGCTAGACAAGAGATCATAGTTGGCTGAGTCAGGGGAAGTAGTTGTATTCTTTTTCCTTTGACCAGTTCTTTTATCCCACTGAGTTTTTCTGGCAAAGTTTTAACAAGACAGCATTTTATTACTCCAAATTTTAGTAATATACTGTATTTTTTCCTTGAGTTTGTACGTTTTTCTTCCCACTGGGTTTTTGTCAAACCAAGGTTTTTAATGTGACAGTTAATGTATAGATAGTCATTCAAGAGGGAGTGTTGTAATTTAATTATAGAGTGAATGACTATACATCTAAGACCCTACAAGTCATAATGTTAGTTTCTTGCCCCCACTCCAAGTTTCTACTGCTCGTGCACCAAGTTTGCTTGGACAACACTCTTGTGTGTATATATAAATAGTCATTATATGTTGTGGATTGAATACAAGAATTTCATGGCTTTTAACTCTCCAACTTTTCTCAGTCTTTTATTGTTTACTTTCTAGTTTATAACACACTACATTTTTTTTTATAGTTGCACCACATTTTTATTAAATTGAAGGTCCTTCATCTTTATAACTTGTGAAGTTTGTGTCTCAACAAATCTTATTGCATTTTTTCTGAACTGTTTAATTAATTTTTATGTATTATTTCTTAATAATGGTTATTATTCAAAAAAATTCATTCATATATCTTAAAATCATAAGAAAGAAATATATTTTATTTTTACGGATTTTTCTCTTTGACTTATTTAAAAAATTTAAGTGGTTTTTATACCAAAATTTTTAGAAGAAAATCATTGCTAGATATAAAATGTGATAATCAATTGAAAATTAAGAATGAAAATATGGCAAAGAAGAAGTTAATACCGTAATCTAAAATATGAAAAAGTGAAGGATATTGAATACAATTAGAGTACGGTGTGTTTAGTAAAATATATGGTGCCAATATAGCTACCCTTGAAAAAATGGCAATTTTGTTGGGTGAAATTACGCATACACCCTTCTTGCAAAAATGACAAAAATAATTAGATGATTGTGATTTTGTGTAATACACCAATATCAATGGTCAAAATTGAAAGGTGTGAAATGAGTAAATTAAAAATCAATGGGTATTTTGTTTTTACACAATGGACATTCATGGTTGGAAGGAAACAAAAGAAGCTAGCAAGTCATTAAACCCATCTTCCAACATTGTCACCCAACGTCAAGAAATTTGTTCAGTAAACGTAGAATTTTTCCAACAGCCGATGTGATGTCTTTAAGTTGAAAGTGGTAAAGTAACCTGCAATTGTAGAATACTATATTTAGATTATACAGAAATAAAGAATTTAATTAAATGTAAAATTTTTCCAATAACCGATGAGATGATATTTAAGCTTAAAGTGGCAAAATAACTCGTAATTGTCTAATACTACATTGGGGTTGTTGGGAATTAATGTAAAGTCCCCGATTACGCCCGCAGGACTGTTGTTCAAGGAATTTAATTGAGACAAGAAAAATAAAAGAACGAAGACGAATTTAACGGACTGTCAAAGCTTTCCACTATATGATTAAAGTCGCTACAACCATACAGAATTTTCACTCGCCAAAACCCATCCCCCAAGTATTACAAGAAAAATATAACAAGCTTTATCGCATCTACCAATTTCTACCCTTTGCCTAACTCGTGAAGAATTAAAGAAATCCCAAGACGCTAAGCTACTATTTTTCTTCACAAGACTCTCTGACCCGACCCAAGTGACACCGAGAAAATCACCCCGAGTTTTACCACACCTAATTTTCTACCCTTCGAACAAACCACCAAGAGTTATAAGAAAACTCTTCAAGGTGCTAGACTCACTAATTTTTCTCTCAACTCGCTTGTACCACTTGTGCATAAAAGAAAAAAAACATCTCTATTTATAGGCTTCGTTTCCTTGAAAGACAAGACAATCCTTCTATGATTTGGATTCCTTTTCCTCCTAGGATTCTTCTTCTTTCCCTTTTCTTTTCCTTTTCAACTTTGGATTATTTTTGGCAACAAACCCAACAATCTCCACCTTGCCAAAATAAGCCAAAATCTTCAACTTCTCCAGTCTTATACACAATACTTGAGAAATTATCAGGCAAGCCTTTGACACACTTTGACAGTCTCATACTCCACCACATGAGTATATATAACCACTTAGAATTAAAAACAATTCCA
>CAVNYN010233668.1:0-15921 GCA_963692815.1 Nyctanthes arbor-tristis
TCTTGTACACAAGCTTGACATCCTGCAAGTATTTTTAGCTTTTCAAGTCAGAATCTCCTCAAGATATAATGTGAACTAAAAATATTATCATTGATTTGCCTATTAAAGATTTATCTACTACTTCCCAGCCCCTGCCCCTTGTCTAAGTTGAATCTTGATTATAGTACTAAAGGCTGGAGAGGAGGTAGCAAATTACCGGTCCAAATAGGGAATCGACCTTAACAAAATTGCTCACATTCTCAGCTCTACTGCATAGAACTGCATCGCACAACTTCACAAATTAATCATACATTTTATCCTACAGGATGCCAAAACGTAAATCTTTCAACGCAGAAAAAAGAAAAGAGAATGAAGTGACCTCTATAGATACTTCTTATGAGTTCCTGGTGCTTCTCCACCGGCTAATGTTACAATCCATATAAGAAATCGATCAGTTCATTCAAGAAATCGAAGAAAGAAACATAATTTGAATCGCGTAATGGTTTAAAAAAGGGAATATCCAGATTTAATTATCTATAACAGAGAAGAGTCTGCAAATGAGACCTGATACTCGTAGAATTTGACGAGGCGAGGCTTGCCTCGATCATTCATCACTATTACTCCTCGAATCATTTTGCAAGTTTACTTGATCGCTTCCAATTTTTGTAGTTTACTATCAGTTTGTTAACCCCTCCCTTTTGAGTTTCCGGTGAATTAGTGTTGGTCCTCAATCTTTTAACATTTAACCTAACTAGTATATGACCTTTTCTCCTGCAGTGAACGTAAGAATTATCTCTTCTCCTTTACTTTTTTTTTTCTTTTCTTTTTTTTTTTTTTTTTTTTTTGGAATACGAACACAATGCACACAAAAGATATAACACACATCATCTAATAAAATCATGGTAATATGATCACAAAATATCCTTTTTCCTTGCAAGCTATTGTATCATTAAATTAGTATCTTTTAATTTCATTGTATTATTAAATTTTGAGATATCTGTTTTTTCAAAGAGTATATTGAAATAACATGTACATTTACTCCTTTTCTAGCCCGTGCCTGAAAAGGTTGGAGATTAAATTGCTACACATTTCAAAGATTGGGGATGAAGATGTAATGGTCCCTCTAGTTACCGTCTTTTACATAAAAAGTAAAGAACTCCCCTACCCAATTTCACTCTCTGTAAACTTGAAAGATGCTGGCGTCTCAGCTTCAACCGCACCACCTCTCCGCCGCCTTCCGCCTCCAAACCCACCGGAGTTCTGCTTCAGGTACTACCACCAACCCCACATCCAAATTCTCCTGTCTCTTTCCAATTTCCTGTGCCCTCCACCACCATCCGCTATCTCTCCACAGTGAAGATTCCGCCACCAGTTCAAATAATCAAGATAACATTATCCGAACCCACAACGCCCAGTCCACCGCCCTCCTTCTCCGCCACTTTTCTGCCGAAGAACAGCACAACCCACATGCACCACCACCTGAGAAACAAGAAAATCAATTGCTTCCGCACAGAGAAGCTAAAGAAAAGCAGTTGGAACTTTCACTTGTAAACAAAAGGACTCCTATTTTCCCTGGCTCCCTCTACGCAAATTATTCTTTGTTTTCTGCTCAGGGTCCTTCCGGAAGTGATCTTCAATATGATGATGAGGGAATGCTAATGAAGGCACTTGAGATAAGGAGGAAAGTAACCGTGGAGATATTCAAAGACGCTATGAGAAAGGGAAGGTTTGGGATCACTTATATTAATAATTTGGTTTCGAAAATGTCAGATTTCATCGATTATGTTATGATCAAGGCTGCTTCTATGAAGCAATTGCCCGAATTCTCAATGTCATCCTATAACGTTCGTGCGAGGACCTTCATTGATGACTCTAATGTCGTGCCTCTTATAAGGTACATTATCTTTTCCGAACAAAGTCTTTCAGAGTAAGGATTGTTTTCGTCTGCCACTTTCATAAGATAGTATGAATTTACTTTGAAGTATAATAAAATTGTTTCAGTTATTAATTATTATTACTAAATAGTGTAGTAGTATCTTGAATCGGTTTTTTTCTTTTCCTTTGTTAAATTTAAAGCACATTGTATAAGAGAAGTAATTACATGTGGTGAAGTCTTGCTATACTGAATTTCTTACAGGTGGTTGAAACACAATTCCCTTTCGTATCCCCAAATTGGGAGGATAATATGCAATTCGAGCGGAAATCTTGGTTCCATAAGACGGTTGGCTGAATGGTTGAAGTCGATCCTTGTGAAAGGGAGATATATAGGTGTGGCAATGACTCGAAGTGGGGGAAATGTACTCGAACGCAGCTTAGAAGAGTTGGATGAGATTGTTGAGTATTTGGAGGACAATGGCTTGCGGAGGGATTGGACGGGCTATGTTGTTGGCCGTTGTCCTGAGTTATTGTCTTTTAACATGGAAGAATTGAAGTTCAGAACGGAATTTTATTTGAACATGGGCATGAGTAAAAATGACTTTGGGACGATGCTTTTTGACTGTCCCAAGGTGATCGGTTTTCTTTCTGTGGAAGAGATGAACCAAAAGGTATATATTTGAACTCCCAAATTTTCTGATTTCACATCATTATTATGGTTAATGTAATGTCTCAAAAATGGTATAGTATTATGTTTGGCAGCATTTTAGTGTATTCTTTTCCTATGAATTTGCTGATAAATTCCGCGTGATTTTAAGTAAAGCTGCCAGTCAACCCGTCTTTATTGCTGAACTTCCTGTCCTTTTCGGTGAAGATTCACGACATTTAGTTACAAAAGTGATGATTGGCTTCCTTAATGTAGGTAATGTATCTTAAGGAATTTGGCCTCGATAATGAAGCTGTAGGGAGACTTTTGGCATTTAAACCACAGCTGATGCTTTGCAGCATTGAAGATAAATGGAAGCCTCTTGTTAAGTATTTCTATTATCTCGGGATTTCTAAAGATGGTATGAGAAGAATTCTCACTATGAAGCCAATGGTTTTCTGCGTTGATATTCAGAAAACAATTGTGCCAAAGGTATGCCTTTCTTGCCTTACCATGTCTTAAAAGTTTGAACAAAGTAGATGTCCATTTTATCTGAAATTTAGAACTCTCTTACAAAAGCTTATCGAGAACCTAACAGGTTTCCACTCTTTCTGTAAGATAAATACTATCTTTCCTTGTGGTTCTAATTGTTAGCAACATATATTTGATGACTTAGTTGTAACAGTGTGTAAATGCTTTGTCGGGTACTTTGTTAACACTGACAAACTGACTTTTGGTTTTTGAAGGTTCAATTTTTACGAGATATAGGCGTTCAAGAAGATGTCATTGGTGGTGTTCTTGCTAAATTTCCTTCATTATTAACGTACAGCCTCTACAAAAAAATACGCCCAGTGGTATGATTTTTTCCTCTCTCTGTTCACATGGCTACTTAATGTTCACTGTTTTTTTACGTGAACAACTGGTTAATTTCTTGCTAAGGAGGAAGATTGTTCTGTGATGCTACTGTGATGCTATGGGTTTTTCAATTACGACACACTGATTGAAATACCATTTTTGTCTCTTCAGTTGAGTTTTTAGTGAACATTCCTCGGGAATTCTCCGCCATTGTTGTGAAAATTCTTGTTGATGGATGCCTATGTTGATCCTTCTTTCTTCGTTATGGGTATTTCTGCAGATCATCTTTCTTTTGACGAAAGCTGGGGTTACCCAACAGGAGATAGGGAAGGTCATTGCTTTAGGGCCAGAGCTTTTGGGTTGCAGCATTGTGAATAAACTAGACCCCAATGTGAAATACTTTCTATCACTTGGCATAACACTTCCAGTGCTTGGTAGGATGATTGCGGATTTTCCAATGCTACTTCGTTATAACATAGATATCCTTCGTCCCAAGTACCGTTACTTAAGGAGAGTGATGATCCGTCCTCTGCAAGATGTCATTGAATTTCCGAGGTAAGCATCCTATATAAACGTCAAATTTAAGTTAACACTAGAGTGCACATGCCGACAGCCAATGTATACATGATCTTGTGCTGTTCAGAAACCGAGTTCTTCATTATATGCAAAATGTGACTATACGCTTGTAAATACGTGGTCTATGGCATTCTTCAAGTACCGAGTTCTGTGAATGCTGCAGGTTCTTCAGTTACTCACTTGACGAGCGAATGATTCCTAGGCACAAGATTATGGTGGAGAATAGAGTAAATTTTAAGCTGCGGTATATGTTGGCTAGTTCGGATGAAGAATTCAATGCAAGAGTGAATGATGCAGTTGAAAAACGCAGAAGATTTGAAGCTGGTATCACATACGAACAGCCATTAGTCTCTCAGATAAGTTAGTGAAAACAATGCCATACGATACACAACGAACCCATAGGATTGTCAACGTCATATTTTATTGTAAATTGTTGTGCACAAACTCATAGAGGTTGTCATCGTAAATAACAAGGTAGAAAATGTATTTTTCATTAATTGAACATTTAAATCATGGACTCTACCGCCTTCATACAGGACTTTTCCCCATAATGGCCATGAATTGTTGCTCCGGGCGTGGCTAAATAAAGCTTAGCAGATCTTATTGCTACAAAGTCAAGTTGTACAACCTGGCCCGATTTTAGGCGTAGTGCATTTTTTACCCTACATACATTTTCCCAAAAAAACTGTCCAAGACTAATTATTGTAATTGTTTCTTGACAATAATTGTGATGGAGAAAATACCAATTCAAATTGAATGGATTCAAAATAGAACTTAAAATTCTCCCGTAACTTATCCCGTAAAATGATCTCCCATTTTCACATATACGTTATACCATTGTTGTCCATTGTCAGTCACTTATCCCGTAAAATGATCTCCCATTTTCACATATACGTTATCACATTGTTGTCCATTGTCGGACAACCTACATGTGTGCTATCCAATGAGCTCCCGCTGTGTGCATATTAGAATTACTCACAAGACATAGCGGGATAACATGACTACCATATCAACTGGTGATATAAGCTATTCAAACACGCCCACATTGCTCAGCAAGAAACTCGATCCAGTTTTATTTTAATGCATTAATGAAATTGCCGTCTAACAGGACGACAACATAGGCCGGGAGCATTCTTCTTCCCATTGCTACAAAGTGGTTTATAAATTGCCAAACTCAATGAATTGCTTGTATCTGGAATCTGGATAACAAGTTACCATAAAAGAACAGAAACTCTTAGATAAGAAATGGTTTGGGGCCATCAAAGACCAAGGCGGCATAATGGGTTCCTTTTAATGAGACCAAGGTCCACCTGCAAAACCCAATCACAAAATCATGCCACTGATTATGTTAGAGGGAAGAAGAAAGAAAAAAAAGGGTCCCCATTACAAAAGGTATTAGAGATTTTGACCTTGTGCCCAAAAAGATCTCTGATGTTGTCGATCCCATAAAGTATCATGGTGGGTCTGATTTAGGGGAGCATAAAATTTGTTAGTACCCAAACTGACAGATGGTGAGAATACTGATAATAAACGACAGGATTTTTGTCAAAAAAATAAAATAAAGGTAAAGATTTTGCCAACCTCTCAAGGGAAAGACCCCATGCGATAACTTGAACATCTTCAGGAAGCCCCATAGGAAGCAGCATTTCAGGTCTGAACATGCCTGAGTTACCAATCTCTACCCATTTCTGTAAACCTTCATGATAACTGATTAAAAACATTTGAATTAGCTAACATTCAGATTGCTTTTATCATTTCAAGTAATGATCTTTCTTTTACTACCTAAAGATTTCCATGCTGGGTTCAGTGTATGGATTGTAAGCAGGCTTGAATTTAAGCTTGGACATTCCTAAATCAAGACAAAAGGGAAATCTTTCAGCCATCCATATTCAAACCTTTTCCAAAAGTGTGCAATGATAGTTCGCAGAACACAGCTTCGTGTCAGCCAACACTTCGGTTACCAGGGCTATAAACAGTAAAATGCTTGGTTGACAAGAGCTTTTAAGTAAAAGGCAGATACTTTACCCAGGCGAGAGAAGAAATCTTGAAGAACTCCTATTAAATGTCCAAGAGTAAGCCCACGATCACAAATTAAACCTAATCAGCATATAAAAACAGTTTGTTATTGACCAAGCTGATCAATGCAGTAAAGGACTGAGTCCTTCTACAAAACCAAATGTACCAATTCAGTTATAAAATGCAAGAAACCACTGATGAAACCACCGGTGGTTTCTTGCATTTTATAACTGTATTGGTACATTAACATAACCAATCATTGGTTCTTTAGAAATTTTGGTAAAGTACTATATGTCAACTAAAGATACTTGCATTTTATAACTGTATTGGTTCATTAACATAACCAATCATTGGTTCTTCAGAAATTTTGGTAAAGTAAAATTTTGGCAAAGTACTATATGTCAACTAAAGATATACAATTATCTGAATAAAAATATTTTGCTGCAGCAACTCTTGTTACAATTTCCAAAATGAACTGAGAGGAATATAGCCAAATCATCAAGTTCAGACTGTCTAGAAACTTCCCTGTTCTCAACGACCAATACCAGAAATACATGTTAAACCGACAACAAGTACCCAATTCTAAAATTGCATTAAACTCCATAAAAAAATTTCTTTCATTCCACTCTCTGATGTTGGATTTGCTGTCACAAAATCTATTCTGAAAGAAATTATAAGCAACTAGTTAATGTTGAACCACATCAGATCATCAGTATCTTGGTTTAAATTTTCAACAGAAACAATTATCCAATTGCTCTTTTATTTCTCCTCCATTACAGCTTGCAGCAGAACAGAGGTGCATAAGAACCCAACTGTAGAACCATAGATATGCTTATTTAGAGAAGTCAAAATACCTTCTATCTGGTGAAACTCTGCAAGATGTGTCCGATCCACAGCTTCATTCCTGAAAACACGATCTATTGAATAGTACCTTTTCGGAGTGAAATCCTGCCCAAAAGAAAATCTCCTTAATGCACTTGACTTGTAGATAATATGCTACCAAAACCTCACCCTCCAAATCTCAACCCTAGGTGTGCAACATAGGTTGTAGACATAATAATTATAACAACCGACGCGTTTGATCCTTTTCCCAGACTTCCTACGTCAAAACCTTCTTTTAGAAACATGATATATGCGTTGCATCTTTGGGTCATGAACACTTATGAGGACTTCTTGTATATGAGTGTCCTATAGGTTGTCTCTTCACAAGGAAAAGCATGCTTAAACAGCATACAAACAGAAGGGAGCTAAATGGTCTAGTAAACGGTAAAAAATCCCCTACAAAACGAAGAAGAAAAGAAAATAAAACAAAACAAACGTAAAGGTAAAAGCAGGAAAGAGAACAAGAGAATTAATCACTAAACACAGCACTTACTATTTTAAAGAGCCAATCCTTAATTAAGCTCCAATAGGCTCTTCCTTAACTTTTCAAAATAGAAAATGGGGGTTTGGCTCTCCACATCTGGAAACCAAATTCACTCTCTATTTGCAAATTGTTATGACATACAAGTTTCAATGCTCCAGGACCCTCATTACTGGAAGTTAAATTCGAATATTATATATAATGAAATCTAATATCTAATTTATTAAAAACATTAAATACCTATTGGAATAAGTAGAACATACAACATGAAATAAAGAGGCCATTGGAGTGAACTAGTAAACTCGTTAAATTTACAAGTCTTTATTTGGCATAACTTCCTCTCTATAATTTATAAATAAAGTCTCCTTTAGAGATGTCCTTAAAGTGAAGGAGGGGAAATAGACACTTCAGCAAAAAAGAGCATTGCATGAAGGCCCAAAAAGAAGAGAGGGGGTGTTAATAATCATAGCAAAAAAAAAATAAAAATAAAACCTTTGCAAGTGCATACAGCATCCTGGAGGAAACAGCAGTAGTATGGGTCCGTAGAAGATTCTTGTTTGCTTCTTCTCTCTTCCAATCATAACCATAACTACAAAAGACGGAAATTTTGATACAAACATTCAACAATGATGCTATTTAATTGTAAACCTTATGCAGTTGCCTACCCCCGGGATCCATAACCACCAGACTCATGAACTTGCTTCACCAGTTCAACATAATCTTCCGGTAAAACTTTCGTGGTAGAAGGCTCTGTAAAATATCTATTATCATAAGAAATCTTTCGAAAACTGCACAAAAACCTACAGCTACAGGATGAAAATACAAAAACTGCACAAAGAACCATAGCTATAGGATGAAAACCAATCTACCTTTCAAAAAGAATGTATCATGCGAATCACGCGCTGGGTGTTGCTGAGGCTGGAAAAGGGCATCGAAGTTCCAGAAGCTGCATAACAATTGAACAAGTGATTGTTAGGAGGGTAGAAGAGACTTGGAAAGAAAGGAGGGGGTGGGATACCCAATACCCCATCGCAAGGTTGAAATGTAAAAATGCATCATCATGTCTAATGCTTCTCTAGTTATTTTCAAGAGTTGTTGAAATACTATGTTCTGTTGACTGTCTCATGATCATAATCTCTATAAGAAATAGCATTTGCATTTATTTATAACCAAAAAAACATAGCTGAGAATTCTACAGTAAAAACTGGCTTTAAGATCTAGACAGTTTACCTGCTCTCAACAAAATTGTTAGTTGGCATCTCTTCGAACCTGCACAGAAGGAATGGCAAACCAGCATTCGTGACCACTAAAGGAGGATATAGTAAGTCGAAATCTCTCTCTCTCTCTCACGCACACACACACACACACACACACAGAGACAGAGAGAGATGAAAAATGAAAAGCCTTACCCCATCTGAAGAAATATCATCTGTATTTGACGTCGCACCTGCAACCAAATGAAACAATCTACATTAGATTGATATGAACAAAGAAATAATAGAAGGTTACTTGCGTTAATCACAGTGGAATATTAGAGACGTCAAGTGGGACTTAAAAGTGACTAGGTTTCTTATTACTAGTTGCAAGACAGTTTGACCTGTGGCAGTTTTTAAGATAAAAAAGATCCCAACAAAAGAATATAATATAGAAAACTGAATCCTTATTGAAGAAAAACGCATGGAACCAAAAATTCGATGTTTGCAATTTAAGGTCAAGGGTCAATTTCCCATGACAGTGTTCCATTCCCCATGATTTGTTAGGCAAATTTTCTTCATGGAACCAAAAACTGCCATACAATTTCACTTCCATTTGGAACATTTAATCCTGAAATTTTAATTATAAAAGGACAAAGAGCAGAAGAAAGGACTATGAAAGCGAAGAGGCAAACATCAAAACCATGCCTTGAGCAATGGATGAAGACAGCCACCTTCTGTTGGCTGGCCCTTCGCAAGGAAGTTGTATTCTTTAAATTCCAGCTCCGTCCAATCTCCCCTTTGAACAAAATCAGGGAAAAACAATATTAGGTATGACAAATATCCGAACACAGCCATCTTAGACATTTGACTTACAAATCCATTCTAAGGGTACCTTAATACCAATTTTGTGCAGAAAACGAACGTGAATGCAATGCTTCAAAGAAGGAAATACCATATATGCTTTTCGAAGAGCGAGATAGTTAATAAATTGGCAAAAACAGTTTCAAGTATCAAAACATCATTTAGGTGCTGCTTGCTTATGTATTCATCCTGAACATTGAATAGGAGACCTCATTCAACTATCTATACACCCAAAGGCAGCAACTACTAGCACTTTGTTTTCGATTAATAAGCTATAAAATAGAAAATCAGGAAAGACGGTCAACAGACAATCAACAACTACTGTCTATACACACTTAATTCTATTTCCCATATGAGATGTAATCAAACAAAACTATCCAAGCATGTTGATTACCTCTGAAGATTCTCTCGAGTTAAATCAGTAGCCATCTTTTTCCTTTTTGGAGCATACTTGGGGCCCTTTTTAACCGAAAAGCCTTTCCATATCCTTACAGAATAACCAAACAGAAAATCAAAAAGGATGGTCATGTAAGCTTATATCTAACAACAGATGTAGAGAATTCATATCTCCATTTATGCTAAAAGCAGATAATTACAATGGAGTAATAAGTTTTCGCCGTTTCAAAGCATCAATGTCCTCAGCATTGACTGCCTGCAATATAAGAATTGTAATGTATAAGAACTATTTTATCAGATAGTCATAATGTGGAGATGAGTGAACCTAAATTCTGTTTTAGATATAGTGCATCTCATACATCGGAGAAAAAATAAGGATTGTTGAAACATTTACAAGCTTAAATTGTGCTCTTTTACAACCAATGGAAAAGCTTATACATGCATAAGAGCAGAACACAGTGCACAATACAAATAGAAGCCTTGAAGAAATTTCTTGAAAACATATATATTCTTGCTAGTTTGTGAAGAAATAGACAAGGGAATGAGACACAACTTTTCTAAAATGAAAAAAAAATCCATATATGCCAAAAACAATACACATCCAAACATTATAGCTGTGTAATGCAAACAGAGATCATATTTTCCCAGGTAAAGTTGCCCCATTCTATCTGATATTGTTGAACCAGTTTTGCTTTATTTGGAAACTCTATATCAGAGATATTTAGGAATCCACAGAAAATGGTCCAGTTAAATAGAGAGATGATGAGAACCATATACGTGATTTGGACTTCTGGACAAATATCAATCTTTTGGGTAGTGAAGCGCCTGTTATTCTTAAATCCTAGGCACAGGAATTACAAATATTTAGAATTTGGGTAAAGCTTGTTCAATCTTTCATTAAGGTGTTTATGAATCAGAATCCCTTCACCCACAGTTGCGAACTAATTACTCTATATAAAATAGATTAAAGATTTTGATCGTAATGATCAAATTATAGTCATTCTGAAAACTTATTCACATATTTAACTTTGCAAAAGATTAGCCGATGTAAGAAGCAACAAAATAGACAAGTATATGGATGGATGCACATTTAGAAAAGGAGAAGAAAGAAATATAATATGCATCCAAAGACGTGCACCTTTCCATTCTGAATCTGCACGAGCAAGTCTTTTACTCTGTCATCAACATGTTGTACCTACATCAAATGAGTAGAATAAGAACAGTTATGTACGACTATCATGATTATTTTTAGATATATAATTAAATCCCCATTGTAAGACAATTATATATTTATGCTGACAATTTTATATGCGCATGACAAGAGCTGTACTCATACCACAATCCTGAAATTAGCCATACAAACAAACTTAGGCTAGTTGATATAGATTGACCTCAAAATAATCATGAATCAATTAAGCTGTAATGTATAATGTTAGTAACTAAGTCCCTAGAAATCATAAATTAACAGATAGCCTAAAATTCTCAAAGTAGGTTAGACCTCTATTTACAAATTGATACAGTCAGGCACCTAACCAGCTGAGGTGAACATTCACTTGTTCCTGGTACCTTCCAACATACTGAGGATTAATATGTAAACAAAAAAAGAAATTGTAGCTAGAAAGGTTGAGTGAAGATGAAAAACAACAGTGAAAGGAAAACAAGAAAGTGATTTGGTTTCCGTTGTTTGCTGAAGGGGCAAGAGGAAGCAAGTTTTAAAATAACCTTCTCCAGTAACCAGTAGAATCTCCACCACTTATAAGACATCCAGAGCTATAAATATCATGTGATTTGAAGTTATGAAATAAGTATAAGATTGCTTGACAAAGACAAACCTTTATGGCAATAAATTTAAAAAGCTTAGATTCAGTAACACTACCTTCCTGGAAACCTGCGATTTTCCCATTTCTATCCATTTGTTCTTTATGGCCTGGGCGGATCCTATTTTGAAAATCCCGGGGTCCAACTTCTTCTGCACTCAAAAGATTAATGTTGTCACTCATCAGCATGTCTTCCAAAGCATGAAATTGCAAATAGATGCTTTAACTCACAAAAACCAAAACCAACCATGAATCAAGCACGGGGGTTATTAAAAAAAAAAATGTGTATTGTATAAATAGAACCTTCATGGCCCAGAAGCATGTGGTAGTTCAGAATCTTTTCTCTCCTTTTTCTTTTAAAAAAAATCAAAATACAGTTCAATCTTAGCAATAACAATATTTAGTTCAAGATGTGGAACTTCAACTCAAGCTAATGAATCCAGACACCAGAATAATTAACTATGAGTAACCTGCAACTCTTCCCTTGTTGTACCCCCTGCTGGTATGGCAGAAAATAGTTGGAATTCAGGAGATCCAGACGCGGCGCATGCGTCGCCCTCTTTGGTGAGCCCCCATCTTTCCCTCTTAATATCCTGTATACAATTCCAATGTAGCATAATACATCAACCAAGCACGCACGTCATTTTCACGGCGGGGAATAGAACATAAACAAAACAATAAATCTGAGCTTAAAGGAATCAGGAAATTCAAACCCACAGGTTAGACTTGCCTAAATTAAAGCTAATTTACATACTCTTTTCTAACTGAATTTAGCAGTTTCTCGGAGTTTAGCTTCTACAAACTCGGGAATCCCTATTCCTTGATTTTCCTATCCTTCAAACCAAATATCAGGAAGTTTCAAATGCACATTGTCTCACAAACAGCCAAAAAAACAGCAAAAACCATTCAGTGCTAGTCATTTTAAGGATACATTGAGAACTTACAATTTTTCTAAAAAAAAAAAAAAAACTGAAATTACAAAAATTAAAGTTGCAGTTAGATAATGGTTTATACAATGCTTTCGAAAACTGACCTGCGCATCGATGAGTCGAAATCCATTGAGGCTTTTAATGACATTAACGATCTCATCGTGGCTGAACCCCTTCTCTTCGGCAAACTTTCCTGAATCGGGTATCTCCTCGCTCTTCTTCAAGAAGCCTAGAAGGGCTTCTTCGGCCATGGCTTCTCGATTCCGGTCAACGATGGAGTCGTTCTCTTTTCTGCAGTTGGGTGAGTTGTACAATTGCCGAGTAAAAAGCCAAGGACCGGGGTTAGGGTAAGCGTCTTCCTTTATATAGTCTGGTGATCATTGCTTAAAGCCGCGTTAGAAACAAATAAATCGCACAGAAGGATGAGCCTGCTGAAAATTAGAAAACAACCCCCTGCTTGTGGAAAATTGAATTGGACCTAGAATACGGTTCAAGAATAGAGATGAATAATGGCGTGTATCTTGATTTTCCTTTGGATAGGGGACCTCCTCCTCAAATTTCTCAAAGATACAAGAGTATATATGAAAAAAAAATTCATTTCTCTAATTATTATATTTTTGCCATGTGCATTATTATCGATCTCACTTAAACAACTCTACCCCCAATTAACCCAAATAACGCCGTTAATTATGAACTTTAAGTGCTATTTTGCGTACATTGGTTAAAAACAAAGAAAAATCTATTTGTACTTAAAAGTTTTACTTCAATTTTTACACATATGCATATCAACATGTGATGGCCTTTGATTTGAATATGATGTAATGGGTAGAAAAATGAGATTGTGCCAAGTGTCCAGTTTGTAAGAAATTAAGTAAACACAAATCTACGAATAGAATAATTCTAAAAAAAGTGTCATGTTATGTAAATTTGATGCATACGATTACCAAGCAAAAGTCAGGAATTTGAGTATATGATAGTATGATTTGTGATTTCTTCGACACTTGTTTCCTTCCAAGACCGTTAAGTACATCATATTATTTATAACTTAACATTATTCTAACAGTGTTTTCATTTTCTTTGAAAAATGTTGAACAGGCTCACAAGAGTAGTTCGGATGGTGTGGTAGGCAGAATTGTTGTTTTTTAGTTTAAATTTAAATAAATCTAAATGCTTTTGTGGATCTCTACATAAATTTATTTTGTCCAACAATATATATTTTAGTCGATTTGATTGAATTCAATGACCCATTGAGAGCAAAATAATCTTATAGATACAAAAAGTAACAATAATTTCTAGTCGATATATAAATTAATGGAACAACAGAGTTTTGTGTTAATTTTGTAAAAAGGTCGGCAAAAAATATATTTAAGCACTTGCATCTGCTTAATAATATATTTTAGTCGGCAAATGGTGGGCACTTCAAATGAAAAAAAAAAAAGTCAAAACTAGAAAAGGAAAAAAATTTAGTTGAAAAAAAAAAAAGTAAAATGCAGTTCAAGAATGTTAACATTTCAAAAAAAGAAAGTTCAAGAATGTTAACAGTATTAAGTGGAGTGGTTTAAGTGGGATCAATATAAATACACATGTCAAAAAATTTAATGAATAGAGCATGAGTGTAGGGTGCTTCTTGAACATGAAGTTTTTTCTAGTATATGTAGTATTTCCTACTTAAATTGAAAAAGGAAAGAGGAAAATAAAATAGGAAATCTAATTTATTTCTGATTCCTATTTCCTAATATAACTAAGAACCTTCTTTAATTGCATAAATAGATTCACTAGTCAAAGTAATTCCTTTCTTTTCTTGGGCGCCAATTTTTAGTCGAGTCAAGTCATGTAAGAATATTCTAAATCCCCTTTTCCTTTTAAGAGTCGACATCTTCACAAATTCGTCCAAGAGTTAATTGGGTTCGAAACACTAAAGCGTGACTTTATGAAAGTTGTGCTTCAGCTTGTACACCCTAGAGAATTGAACGTGCCCAAGTGTTATGAAATGTTCATTTCAGCTTTGTGCATCTTCTACTTCAATTCTCCTTTTCAAAAGTTGTGAAATTAAGTCCATTTTGATCCGACATCTTCATCTAGCCCAAAAAACATAAAATATAATCAATAACCACGATTTAAACGTTTCTAATCAATAAAGTATATGAGAAAATATCACAAAATTGAATAAAAGTTTTATGGAAATGTTTCTTAAAAAAAAAAAAAAGTTTTATGGAAATCAGACCAACAAATTCTATAGAAACAAAAAAAAAATGGTTTATGGAAATCAGATCAACAAATTCTATAGAAACAAAGTGTCAACAATGGATTATGGCCTTGCAAGTTCATACGTCGTGAGGCAAATGATATTGTCCACGTCGTGTAATTGGATTGATAAGATTCCGTTGTTTGTTGAATCGCTTGTACACAATGATCAAAATTAATGTTTTCAACTTCCCTTCAAAAAAAAAATGAAAGAAGATATTAAATCAGACAAACAAATTTTGAAACAAAGTGTCGCGCTACCACAGTACCACGGGTTTGACTGATTAGAAACACAGTTTCTGGAATTGCCATTTAAAATTTTGGCAATGAAAATGAATAATTTGGTAGTTATTCTTCCACATTATTTTTTATAACTAAAAATTACCAGGTAAGTTGAGTTTTGATGTACCAAAAACCTGGTGATTATTATTATTTTTTAAGTGAAAAACCTGGTGATTTATAATAACATATTTGAGGTTTTTCCATATCTTTTTTCTAATAAAATTTTTAACATTTTCTTCTCATAGTGAGACTGAAATTTTGTAGTTTTAAGTCATTTTCTTCTTTTGTGATTCCTCTGTGAAGAAGGATTCATGACAGTTGCATCAGATTCAGACCTTATAGACTTGTCCCTCTTTTGCCATGCAATCACAGCCATTTCCTTGCTCAATTCATCAATTGTTTCTGAAACAACCAAGAGCTGTTGCTGATCCATGATCTTAACTTTTGGATGATGGTGAACTTATTCAGTGGTTTAAGATTGTTTCTTGAATCCATTATTTTTTTTTTCATTTTATTTTTTTGTAATTATCTCTAATCTATTTACTTGGGTTCACTTTATTTTGTAGTTTCTGTCTTTTGTACAAGATGTTTCTAGCATTCAACTCCTCCTAACTAGGTAATAATTGCGCTACAACTATCTATGAGCTTGTTTGATACTCTTTATTTTTCAAAATGTGGAGAATTTATAATGAGGAGAGAGGTAGAATGTGTATTGAGAATGTAAAAAGGCATTAAATATATAGTTGTAATTAAATAGTTATCAAATCAAATGTCAAATCAGTGGTAGGTAAAATTATAAATTAAAATAATAATGAGAATCAAACAAACTCTAAATCTAAACCACTTATTTCACCTTATTATAATTTCTCATTATAAATTAATGTCA
>CAVNYN010233670.1:0-37083 GCA_963692815.1 Nyctanthes arbor-tristis
ATCAAGCCAGCCTCCAAATCTTGGTGGTGGAATGCTAAGGGAGTACTTAGGTGTACTGGGTGCATATGGGGAAGGTCCATATACCCCAGACTCAGCATCAGGTACAACTCGATCTAACTCCAACTCTATCTCCATAGGCTCCTCCTCTGGCGATGGAGCCTGAACTGGCTCTAGTGGAAAGAGCCTCTCTGAACTCATCACAAGCTCATCACAAGCTCATCACAGAATGTCAGGAAATCAATATCTACTCCCCGATGCCTCAGATCCTCGTAAAACTCAAAAATAAGTGATGTCTCTGTCTTCCCTCAGGGAAAACGGATATGAGGTGGCCAATAGAGGCCGCATCGTCAGTAGGTAAATCACAGGATAAGGCATCATGACGTACCATTCGATAAGCCAAGATATTCTTTGACATAGTCCTAGCTGGATCAAACTCAAATGACAAATATCTATCCCAGACAGCAAAAACCCTCTCGCACATACCTCTAGTCTGAACCATGTCTGAAAATTCACTATCAAAGTCCAGTCAAATAAATTTCCCATCATCTCCAGTAAGTTCTCGAGGACTAAAACGAATAAAGAAATATAACATAAAATAATTTCTTAATTATTCTCACTTAGTTTATCTAGAAATATGCCCAATTATGCTCGACTTGGTTAGTTCTCAAATAGGGTACAATAAATTTCTCATCTTGATAATTCATAGCATCATATGTCAGACATGTACCTAAATTTCTCAACATAAACATTTTCTCAAAATAGATATCTTTCTTTACCTTTAGAGTCGGCGGAGGGAGCGATGGCAATGGCATTTCCGGGGTTCTTAAATTTGAAAATAAAACTTTTTTTTATAAAAACCATTAAACAAATTTCTGCGGGTCTACAGAAACATCGACCGCTCTCTGATACCAAGCTGTAACGCCCCGAGTTCTGGGTGCCCGAGACGTCATGAAATTTTCTCCCTTTTAAAATAAAACTAATCAAAATACATCAAGAGTGAATATTAAGCAAAAAAATATCTTGATTCAAAGGTGATAATACCAAAGGCAATTTGTCAGTGATAGTCAACTGTTTCACACGGCATCAAACGTTTTCCAAGTACTTAGATAAAGTTTGAATCAATAAATCGGCAAAAGTTTTCTATGTACTTGACAAAGTTTGAATCATTCAAAAAGAAACTAATTTAATTTATTTTGGAAGCCACCATTGCTCAAAGCGTCTCCTCCGACTACAAATCGGCAAAATATTAATTTTTGAAAGGAGTGAGTATTTAATAGAAATACTCAGCAGACTCAGCACAATATTAACCAATTTATACTACAAACATACATATAAACATTCAAATCACATCTCATAAGTCTCTACTAAAAAACAAGCATCGTATGGTAGATGCAGGTTTTCGACTTTTGTCTCATGCCCGAAGGCATATAAATACTAGCGTGCATAGTAACATCATAGCATGCATGCAAAATCTGTACATAGCAATAAAGCATATGCAAAAGTCTCGTCTCGTCTCGTCACGTCTCTAGCATAAAGCAATTAAGTTCATGCAAATAACATATAAGAACATAAGTCACATATCCATATGCAATTCATAGGATAATCAATTAATATTGGCGCTATTTTGAGAGAATATCTTAGAAAAGAGTCTACCTCAAATTCTACGGCGTCGAACTAATGGCCAGGGTTTACTCACTTATTCTTCACTTCTCGCCTATAAAAGAATAAGAAACTAAATTTAGAAATTTTTGCTAAAATGAGTTACTCATAAAAAAAGAAATTATTTTTAAAATAAGTTATAATAAAATAATTGTATAAAATGCGTAAGGATGTAGTGCCGACTATGATTAATACCCAATAGCTAATGAAAACTAGAAAATCAAGGATTAACTAAGATTTGTGTATAAAATATATGAGTTTAATTAAACTAATTTAGAAATCCTCAAAAATTCAATAAATCTAAAAATTATGAACTAGGCACTAACATTCCAGGTTATATGAAAAGATTCATTACTTACTTTAGATTGAGAGAGAGAGCTAATTGAAGAATATGGATGAATCAATTCTTCATGAATGAGAATGGAGGCTAGGGTTAAGAATGAGCTTAAAAGGGTTCTTGGCTAAACTTTTGATTTTGGACAGTATAGTCTCCCAATAATAGCCTTGCTTAATTAAGTCCAAACCTAGTTTATTTCTTACCAAGTCCCTCATAAAATGACGTATGCAATTAAGTATATAATAAACAGTGTACGTAAATATATACTCAAGTACACAATTGCACATAAATAGGATTCATTTTAGACACATTGATCATTGCAGCTTCTAAGTCCTGCCACTGCAAAATCATAGAAAGTAAAATTCAATAACAATGACAAACATAATCAAAATAATAAATTTTGACATGTATTAAAATTAGATAAATTCACATGATGAGGAAAAGTAAGCACGGCATTACACTTTCTTCCCTGCTAAAAAGAAATTTCGTCCTCAAAATTAAAGCTCACAAAAAAGATGAGGATACTTGTCATGCATATCAACCTCGCGCTCCCAAATAGCTTCCTTGATAGCATGATTCCTCCAAAGGACTTTAACCAATGCCACATTCTTATTCCTCAATTCCTTCTCCGTCCTCTCTAGAATTTTGACAAGTGACTTTTTATAAGTTAAATCATTACGGAGATCTAATGAGTCATAACTAAGAATATGAGAAGTATCTGGGATGTACTTTCTTAGCATCGAGACATGGAAGACATTATGTACCCCGGATAATGTTGGTGGAAATGCAATATGGTAGGCCAAGTCACCAACTCTGTCAAGTATCACGAATGGTCCTATATAACGAGGACTCGACTTTCCTTTCTTTCCAATTCTCATAATGCCTTCCATGGGTGCCACTTTCAAGAAAACTTTACCACCAACTACAAATTCCAATGGGTTTCCCCTCTTATTGGCATAGGTCTGTTGATTACTCTAATCTATTTTCATCATTTAGTCTTAAATTTAAGCTATTGTTGAGACACAACTACTTTTCATCACCTTTATTAAGCATAAATGGTTTCACCTGGGCATTTTATCAAACACTTTGTTTGCATAAAGAAAATTAACTCCTCCTTTTATCTTTCGACATGCATCTAAGTTCCAAACCTTAAAGATTATCCCACAAAGGTTTATCACACACAAAAGAGCTCATAAACGTCACATTTGATACGCCAAACTTATTGTCAGATAAAACTGGCAGGATGTACAAAAAGTACCATAAAAACTTCTATAGCCTCTAAATGATGTCATTCTAATTTTAAATGAAAGATATCTCATAGATGGTCGTTTTCTAATTTGAATCACTCGAAAACACACTGTCTACTTTGAGGTACGACCGTTTAGAGTCAAAGGGCAGAACCTAAAACACCATGCCAAATTCATTTAAGCTTTTCTTCAAATATGTAATATTTGCATCCAATATATTACCCTTTTACTCATCTAACAACATTCATTTGGACATAAAACATAGCATAACATAAACTTTATGCATTTGTATCTAGCTAGTTTCTTGAACTATTTCTCAAAAGATACAAGCTACCTATGGACTAGGCACTAACATTGAAGGGTAAATGAAAAGATTCATTACTTACCTTATGTAACGCCACGGGTTCTGGATGCCCGAGATATCATGAAATTTTCTCTTTTTTAAAATAAAATGAATCAAAATACATCAAGAGTGAAGATTAAGCGGAAAAATACCTTGATTCAAAGGTGATAATACAAAAGATAATTCGTCGGTGATAGTCAACTGTTTCACACGACATCAAATGTTTTCCAAGTACTTAGATAAAGTTTGAATCAATAAATCGAGAAAAGTTTTCTAGGTACTTAGACAAAGTTTGAATCATTCAAAAAGAAACTAATTTAATTTATTTTGAAAGCCACCATTGCTCAAAGCGTCTCCTTCAACTCCAAATCTGCAAAATATTAATTTTTGAAAGGAATGAGTATTTCATGGAAATACTCAGTAGACTCAACGCAATATTAACCAATTTATACTACAAACATACATATAAACATGCAAATCACATCTCATAAGTCTCTACTCGAAAACAAGCATCGTATGGTAAATGCAGATTTTTGACTCTCGTCTCATGCCCGAAGGCATATAAATACTAGCGCGCATAGTAACATCGTAGCATGCATGCAAAATCTGTGCATAGCAATGAAGCATATGCAAAAGTCTCGTCTCGTTTTATCTCAAGCATAAAGCAATTAAGTTCATGCAAATAACATATAAGAACATAAGTCACATATCTATATGCACTTCATAGAATAATCAATTAATATAGGCGCTATTTTGAGAGAATATCTTGGAAAGAGTCTACCCCAAATTCCACCGCGTCGAGCTAATGGGTGGGGTTTACTCACTTATTCTTCACTTCTCGCCTATAAAAGAATAAGAAACTAAATTTAGAAATTTTCGCTAAAATGAATTGTTCATAAAAAAAGATATTATTTTTAAATTAAGTTATAATAAAATAATTGTATAAAATGTTTAAGGGTTAGTGCCTAATGTGATTAATGCCCAAAAGTTAAGGAAAACTAGAAAATCAAGGATTAACTAAGATTTGGGTATAAAATATATGAGTTTAATTAAACTAATTTAGAAATCCTCAAAAATTCAATAAATCTAAAAATTATGATTTAAATAGTTAAAGTCACTAAATTTCATATTTAATAAAAATAGGGCTTTAATTAAAATAAGTATAAACTAATTATGGGTTTAAATAAATAAAGTTAAATATATACTAAAATTAAATCTTATAAACTGTTAAAACTAACTTGAAATGATCTTCAAAATAAAAGACTAAAATGACTGAAAATAAAAGTTTATAGGCTAAAATGAATAAAACATGAGTTTCTCGGCCCATCCAAAAGGGATCGAAAGTATGAGGGCCAAAAGTGACGAAATCAGAAGTTTTGTGCTCATTTAAACTAAATAAAAAGTTTAGGGTTTAAATGACACAATACAAAACGTTGGGGTTAAACTTTAAAATACTACAAAACATATAAAATTGCTCCCTCAATCCCTGATCCATTCGACCGAACAGATAAGGCAGAGAGGCAGTGGGTATCGGTGGAAGGGGGGAGGGAAAGCCGCCGGATTCGTCGCCTCCCTCACCAGCGAAGCCTCGTGGACACGGCGCTCTGCCGCCCGCGCGACGCCCTCGTCCACAAGGGTGATTTGGGGCGTAGACACGGCGTGAGGAGGGGGAAATCTGAGTTGAACTCGGTCGAGTCTAGCCCCAAATTTCGAAGCAAAAATATGAAATTTTGGCATTAAAATAAAGGTAAAGGTTTGGGTTAGGTTTGTTATTGTGAACCAAGTTGAATGAGTGTGTTTTGGGGTGAAAATGGTGGTGGTGTTGGCCGCGATACAGGCAGCAGTGGTGGCGGTGACGGCGCATGGTGGTGGCGCACACGGTCGATGGTGTCTTTGGTGCCATTTCCTTTTTTTTGCCTTTGTTTTATCAAGGAAAATGCATAAACTTCAAGATTGGTAGAGTTTGTGTAGTCGGCAAGGAAGAGGCAGTGTATTTGTATTGGAAGACAGTGTCGGTCGGCGGTGGTTGAGGCGGTGCTCGGTGGTGGTGGCATTGGCCTCATCTTCCACCAATGATATGTACCAACAAAATCTGAAATTTTGTAAAAAAAATGCTTCTTGTTGGTGCAGAAGCAGTGTGTTATTGGCAAAAATTTTCAGTGTGTTTGTGTATATGTATGTGTAGATAGGAGATGAGAATGTATATGTTTTCTTCCAGATTCCTACTTGTGTGTTGTGTATGGCTAAATGTATGAGAAATTTGTGACTAAATGTATTGCTAGATGCATGGCTGCTTGTTGTGTTGTGTCTTTGTGTGAAGGCAGTGAGTGCTTACATAAATTTTCAAGGACAGAGAGGGGAGATGGGCGTGCGAGGGGGAGAGATGAAGAGGAGAGGAACAGACCTCCTTGGCTGCTGGATTTGGGCTACTGGGAGAGTGGAGCTGGGGAGGAGTTTATAGACACTATTTTGGCATAGGGTTGTATGGGATTGGGGGTTTGAATAAGGGTTACTAATTTGGGAAAACGTCTTAAACCATATGTTTAATTATAATGATTTGAGTTAAGAATTAAGAGTTTAATTAAGGTACTAATTGACTAAACTTTGTAGAAATTGTACATTGAATAAAAGGAAATCTTGTAAAATGTGAATTATGCTTAATTCATTTAAATGGTAATTAAGTTAATAATTTACCATTTCTTAATTATGATAAATATTTATTATGAATAAATTAAATTAAGCTTAAGAATTAAATTCGGTAAAATTTGGTAGCGACGCGACTTAAAAATTCGAAATGTAAAATTTAAAATTTTAAAATTTTTCGGTCGCTACACCTTAGATTGGGAGAGAGAGCTAATTGAAGAATATGGATGAATAAATTATTCATGAATGAGAATGGAGGCTAGGTGTAATTCCCTGGGTTCTGGGTGCTTGAGACGTCATTAAATTTTTCTCTGTTTTAAATAAAATAAATCAACATAAATCAGGAGTGGATAATAAGCGAAACATATCTTGATTCAAAAGTGACAATACAAAAGATAATTTGTCAGTGATAGTCAACTGTTTACATGACATCAAAAGTTTTCCAAGTACTTAAACAAAGTTCAAATCATTCAAAAATAAAGCTAATTTAATTTATTTTGAAGGCCACCATTGCTCAAGGCGTCTCCTTCGACTCTAAATCTGCAAAATATTAATTTGAAAATAGATGAGTATTTCATAAAAATACTCAGTAGACTCAGCGTAATATTAATCAATTTATACTATAAACATGCATATAAAAATGCAATTCACATCTCATAAGTTTCAAATAGTCTTTACTCGAAAACAAGCATCGTATGGTAAATGCAGGTTTCCTACTCTCATCTCGTGCCCTCAAGCATATATAATACTAGCGTGTATAGTAATATCATAGCATGCATGCAAAATTCTATGCATAGCAATAAAGCATATGCAAAAGTCTCATCTCGTCTCATCTCAAGCATAAAGCAAATAAGCTCATGCAAATAACATATAAGAACATAAATTGGATGAATCAATTCTTCATGAATCGATAGCATGATTCCTCCAAAAGACTTTAACCAATGCCACTTTCTTATTCCACAATTCCTTCTCCGTCCTCTCTAGAATTTTGACAGGAGACTTTTCATAAGTTAAATCATTACGGAAATCTAATGAGTCGTAACTAAGAACATAAGTATCTGGAATGTACTTTCTTAGCATCGAGACATGGAAGACATTATGTACCCTTGATAATGGCGGTGGCAATGCAATACGGTAGGCCAAGTCACCAACTCTGTCAAGTATCTCGAAGGGTCCCACATAACGAGAACTCAACTTTCCTTTCTTTCCAAATCTCATAACGCCTTTCATAGGTACCACTTTCAGGAAAACTTTACCACTGACTACAAATTCCAATGGCTTTCTCCTCTTATCGACATAGCTCTTTTGCCTATTCTAAGCTATTTTCATCCTTTGCTTGATTTTCTCTACCTCCTCAGCTGTCTCCCAAACAATATCAGGACCTAGTACTTTTCTTTCTCTGAACTCATCCCAGTGTACTGGTGATCTACATTTTCTCCCACATAATGCTTCGTATGGTACCATGCCAATTGTAGCCTGATAGCTATTATAGGTAAATTCATCCAAAGGAAGCAATTCCTCCCAAGTACCTGGAAAGTCAATAATACATGCTCTTAACATATCTTCGAAAGTCTAGATCGTTCTCTCCGATTGTCCATCTGTCTGGGGACGGAAAGTAGTGCAAAAGTTCAATTGCATACCCATCGCCTTGTACAGACTCTTTCAAAATGAAGAAGTAAATTTTGGGTCACGATCAGATACAATGGGTT
Organism: Nyctanthes arbor-tristis; assembly: GCA_963692815.1. Lineage (NCBI taxonomy): Eukaryota > Viridiplantae > Streptophyta > Magnoliopsida > Lamiales > Oleaceae > Nyctanthes > Nyctanthes arbor-tristis. The sequence continues at coordinate 7,939 of CAVNYN010233670.1, forward strand.
CGGTAACCCCATGAAATCTAACAATTTCTGCCACATATAGTACCGTGTACTTCTCCATTTTGTAAGTGGTCTTTACTGGCAAGTAGTGCGCTGACTTGGTAGGTCGATCTACAATCACCCAAATGGAATTATACCCATTCCTTGTCTTAGGCAAGCCAAGCACAAAATCCATGCCAACTCGTTCCCATTTCCACTCTGGAATCATGACGGGTTGCAAAAGGCCCAAAGGTCTTTGATGTTCAACCTTAACTTCTTGACAAGTAAGGCAATGCTGAACAAAATCTGCCACATCACGCTTCATACAGATCCACCAAAAGTGTTTTCGCAAATCTTGATGCATCTTTGTACTCCTAGGATGAATTGAATATAGAGTATTGAGGGCTTTTCTCAAAATTTCTTTCTTCAACTCTCTATTATCAGGGACAACAAGTCTACCGTCATATCGAAGGACTCCATCATCTGTGAAAACAAAATCAAAATGTTTTCCCTCAACCAATTCAGTTTGAAACTTCAATATAAGAGAATATTCAAGTTGCAAAGACTTAATCCTCTCTAGCAGTGTCGATTTTAAAGTTGGATTGGCTAGGTAGCCTGATTCACCTCAACGAACAATCTCCAATTCTAGATTTTGAAGGTCCATTAACAATGGCTTTTGGACAACTTGCAAGGTGGCTACTGACCCTTGGCTTTTTCTACTAAGTGCATCGGCAACTACATAAGCCTTCCCTGGATGATAATTTATTACACAATCATAATCCTTTACAAACTCCAATCATCGACATTGTCTCATGTTTAGCTCTTTCTGTGTGAAGAAATATTTGAAACTTTTATGGTTAGTGTAGATTTCACACTTCACTCCTTACAAATAATGCCTCCAAATCTTCAATGCACAAACAACTGCAGTTAACTCAACGTCATGAACATGATAATTCTTCTCATACTCTTTTAGCTTCCTTGAGGCATAGGCAATTACCTTGCCATGCCATATTAAAACGAAACCAAGCCCTTTCATTGAAGTATCACTATAAATAACAAATCCTTCATTACCTTGTGGGATTGTCAAAATAGGAGCAGATGTCAACCGGTTCTTTAACTCTTGAAAACTTCTCTCATAGTCGGTGCTCTAATGAAATTTCATATTTTTCCTAGTCAACTGGATCAAAGGTGAGGCAATTTTCGGAAATCCCTCAACAAACCTCTGATAATAGCCGGCTAACCCAAGAAAGCTATGAACTTCACCAACATTGACTGGTGTTGCCCAATTTCGAACTACTTCAATCTTATTAGGATCAACTTCAATGCCTTCTTTTGATACAATATGCCCCAAGAATGGCACTTGATCCAACCAAAACTCACATTTCTTAAACTTAGAGAAGAGTTTCTTTTTCCTAAGTATCTGAAGTACTATCCTCGAATGCCTTTCTTGTTCTTCCTTTGACCGTGAGTAGATCAAAATGTCATTAATGAAAGCGATAAAAAATTGATCCAAGTGCTCTTCCGATCTTACCCGATTCATCAAATCCATAAAGGCTACATGGGCATTAGTCAAGCCAAACGGCATCACAAGAAACTCATAATGTACATATCTAGTACGAAATGCAGTCTTTGGGATGTCTTCTTCACTAATCGTCAATTGATGGTAGCCAGATCTCAAATCAATTTCTGAGAAATATGAGGCACCACAAAGCTGATCAAACAGGTCCTCAGCCCTCGGCAGTGGATATTTATTTCTCACCGTTACCTTGTTCAACTCTCTGTAGTCTACACACAGCCTCATAGAGCCATCTTTCTTCTTCACAAATAGAACAGGAGCACCCTATGGTGAAAACATTGGTCGAATGAACCCTTTATCCTTGAGATCTTGGAGTTGCTCCTTTAGTTCTTTAAGTTTAGTAGGTGCTTTAGACATTGGAGCCGTTCCAGGGATCAAGTCAATGACAAACTCGATCTCTCTTTCAGGTGGCAAGCCAGGGATATCATCTGGAAACACATCTGGGTATTCTTGAGCCATTGAAATTTGTTCAACACTCAACTCTACCTTAGGCACCTCAATCACTTATTCAACATTTGTCGGACTTTCATCGCTGATATAATCGAAATAGAGGGTATCACCTTGCTTCCAACAAAATAAAAGCTAGGATCATTAGGGGGCTCAAATATCACCTATTTGTTGTGGCAGTCAATAGAAGCATGATATTTGGATAGCCAGTCCATTCCTAGTATAACATCGATATCTTGGATGTCCAATATAATGAGGTCTCCTGACAATAACTTCCCATTCACTACTATTGGACATTTTTCAAAACATGATCCGAATTTATTACTACTCCTGACGGTGTAGACACACTAAATAAAGTTGGCATAGGTGAAAATGGGTCATTCAATTTCTCAACAAAAGTAGGATTAACAAAGGAATGAGTAGCCCCAAAGTCGAACAAGGTAGTAGCTAACTTGTTTCATACAAGTACATCTCCTACAAGATAAAGTATATTCACATGCAGTTTAATCATATTAAATGATAAAAATCCTTAACTTGAATTATTAGTTACCTGATACAACTATTGATGCATCGTTAGCCTCCTTCATAGACATTGTGTAAACTCGTGCCTTAGTAGTCTTCTTCTCCCCCTTGCAATCCTTAGCAAAATGACCTGGCTTTCCACAGTTATAGCACACACCCTTGCCTTGTAAACATTCTCCAGGGTGTTCTTTGCCACATTTCTTTTGTTGTTTGTTTTGATTTTGGCTACTCTTTTGGTCACTTCTTCTCTTTTGTCCACTTATGATTAGCTTGCAGAGTTTTGTACTTATGATTAGCTTGCGGATTTTTATACTCTTCTTTACTCATAAGTTGTGCCCTCTCTACTAACAATGACTTGTTGACCACTTCTCGGTAAGTGGAGAGCTATCACTGTTTGTTTGATTTGTGGCTTAAGTCCTTCGTCAAAGCGTCTTGCCCTCCTCGCTTCTGTTGCCACTAAGTCTAGAGAAAATTTAGCCAGACGAGCAAATTCAGTTTCGTATTTTGCCACTAATTGATTTCCTTGCACCAATTTTATGAATTCTGACTCCTTCTGTTGGCGGATGCTTTGTGGAAAATATTTGTCATTGAAAGCTGCAACAAACATCTCCCAAGTAAAAGGATTCGTGTCATTTTCATATTGGCGTTGCACCATCAACCACCAATCATATGCATCACCTGGAGCATGTATGCGGTGAACTTAACCTTTTCATCATCAGTGCAATTCAAAACTGAGAATGCCTTCTGAATTTCAGTGAGCCACTTCTCAGCTTCCAATGGATTAGTACTTCGAGCAAAGGATGGAGACGACTTCTTAAACTCTACAATTTTCCCAAATTATTGTGGCTCATTCCTCCTAGGTTGACTAGCTTGTCCAAGACCAGTCACAGCCCGCATAAAGGCCTCCATTGTCATTGGAGTACCTTGTGTAGCATTATTAGTTCCTAGTGCACCCGTATCGATCTAGCGGGAGTTGTAACTTCATGCTACCTTTGGGGACGTTTAGGACGAACCACTACTAAACATAGGAAAGGATTACATATAAGAAGAATGCAACGCTAACATGAAATAATCATAATATATGTGCAATATTGAGCACACAATATTCACTATCAAAGAAAGTATCCATTAGCTTAGAATAAAAATTTACCTGGTGAGATGATGGAGAAAGAGACACTTGTGGCATGACTCAGTACACATCTATACTTCAAATAAGGTTTCAAAAGTCTACAGAATCGCTTTTAAAACTCTTTACTCTGATACCAATAAAATGTAACACCCCATGTCTACCAATACTAAACTCAGAAATGTTAACCCTCATTCAACTTTAAAAATGCGGAATAATAGATCTTTTTCGTTCATTTGGAAAATTCTACAAAAATTTCAGCATAATCTCCCAAGTAAAATGAGACAGCCCACCTATAGGAGAAGCTCAAACAACAACATAAATTCCACAAACAATGACCAACAAATATCAGATACTCTGTCAACCCATTTCCAACTCTTTCATAATTAAACATAAAGGAAATTCAAAGTTCGCATTGTTAGAAGACTTGTAAATTTAAGTTCAAAATGATTAACAAGTAACCCCTCAAAAACATGTGGAGTATATCGATTCCACTAAAAGTAGGATAATTGATAGGAGAACAAAATAATTCAGTTCAAAGTTTAAAACAAATCTTTCTATGGCTAGACAAGCTAAAAAGAGTATTATCTTGTGACTGAGTCCGCTACCAAGTGAACCTCCTGTGCCATCTAACTCTTATTACCTGTAAGGTAGGGAAAATAGGAGGTGAGCTAATGCCCAATAAATAAACTCCATGTACATGAGATATGCTTATGATATGCAGTGCATTAACTTTCAAAAAGCACGTATCCCGGTGTACTTAAACATTTAAGAATCGTTCTTTTTCTTGGAAAACCTTCAATTTCCATTTTAGAAACTTCATTTTCATCGCGAGCTCACTTGATGTATCATCTAACCAATCAAAATGCAGTGGGCCATTCTTATTTGGAATCAGATTCAATTCTACCAGTAGAACCACCTAAGCGGTAAACGTTTCATTCAATACCGTTGAAGCAGTAACAATACTTTCAACACCAGCGAAGTGACAACATTCATTCAATGCCACCCAAGGTGACAAGGATGGGTAAACCAGTTCCTCGCGCCCCATTTCCTATTCACATTTTCTCATGATATAGAGATACATCCATTCCTTTTCTTTTTCAAAACTTTCGGATACATAATTTTACAAATACTTTCAACCTTCATATCAAAACATTCATCTTTTGAAATCATCACCATGCATACCATATGATGGAATGACATGACATGAATAGGCATGTATCCAACAATGTAAGCATCATTCCATAACTTTCACATTTAACAATTAATCATTCATCAACAAGCTAACAACATAGCACATTACCTATATGTCATCCTTCAACATATAATGGACTCAAGGGTGGAGTTTACTTACCTCAAGTCTTTAAGATATTTGCTTTTAGCTAGTGGAAGGCCTTTAACTGCTTTCAAGATTAATGTGCCACGAATCCTAATATAATCATTTAATAAGTGAGACACAAAGTTCTCATATCATTCATTTGACTTAAAAATCCATGTAATGATTACATCTTAACTCATATTTAGGCAACTAAGATTTAGCTCTCATAAGCAAATAGTATTGTCAAGCCTTAATTAACAATTTCACATACTTGCTTACAATCTCATACTTTAATTTCACAGGCCAAATTATTCTAAAATTTAAGCTATTGTTGAGACACAACTACTTTTCATCACCTCCATTCATTGCATAAATAGTTTCATCTAGGCATTTTATCAAACACTTTATTTGCATAAGGAAAATTAACTCATCTTTTTATCTTTCAACATCCCACAAAAGGTTCATCACACACAAAAGAGCTCATAAAAGTAACATTTGATATGCCAAACTTAATCACAGGTAAAACTGACAAGTTGTACAAAAAGTACCATAAAAACTTCTATAAACCTCCAAATGATGTCATTCTAATTTTACATGAAAGAAAACTCATAGATGGTCATTTTCCAATTTGAATCACCCAAAAATACACTGTCTACTGTGAGTTATGACCGTTCAAAATCGGAGGTCAGAACCTAAAACACCATGCCAAATATTGAAGCTTTTCTTCAAACATATAATATTTACATCCAATATATTATCCTTTTACTCATCTAACAACATTCAGTTGGACATAAAACATGACATAACATAAATTTTATACCTTTGTGTCTAGCTAGCTTCTTGAACTATGTCTCAAAGGATACAAGCTACCTATGAACTAGACACTAATATTGAAAGGTAAATGAAAAGATTCATTACTTACCTTAGATTGGGAGAGAGAGCTAATTGAAGAATATGGATGAATCAATTCTTTATGAATGAGAATGAAGGCTAGGGTTATGAATGAGCTTAAAAGGGTTCTTGGCTAAACTTTTGATTTTGAACAATATAGTCCCCCAATAACAGTCTTGTTTAATTAAATCCAAACCCAGTTTATTTCTCTACAAGTCCTTCTTAAAATGACATATGTAATTAAATGCATAGTAAACAATTGCACATAAATATATACTCAAGAACACAATTGCACATAAATAGGATTCATTACAGCTTCTAAGTCCTCCCACTGCAAAATCATAGAAAGTAAAAGAAATAATCAAAATTAAATAGATTTTGACAACGTATTAAAATTCAATAAATTCACGTGATGAGGAAAAGTTAGCACGGCGTTACACTTTCTTCCATACTAAAAATAAATTTCATCCTCGAAATTAAAGCTCACCAAAAAGATGAGGATACTTGTCACGCATATCAACCTCCCGCTCCCAAGTGGCTTCCTCGATAGCATGATTCCTCCAAAGGACTTTAACCAATGCCACTTTCTTATTCCTCAGTTCCTTCTCCATCCTCTCTAGAATTTTGACAGGTGACTTTTCATAAGTTAAATCATTGCGGAGATCTAATGAGTCGTAACTAAGAACATAAGAAGTATTGAGATGTACTTTCTTTGCATCGAGAGATGGAAGACATTATGTACCCCAGATAATGCCGGTGGCAATGCAATACGATAGACCAAGTCACCAACTCTGTCAAGTATCTCGAAGGGTCCCACATAACGAGGACTCAACTTTTCTTTCTTTCCAAATCTCATAACGCCTTTCATAGGTCCCACTTTCAGGAAAACTTTATCATTGACTACAAATTCCAATGGCTTTCTCCTCTTATCGGCATAGCTCTTTTGCCTATTCTGAGCTATTTTCATCCTTTGCTAGATTTTCTCTACCTCCTCAGCTGTCTCCCAAACAATATCAGGACCTATCACTTTTCTTTCTCTGACCTCATCCCAATGTACTGGTGATCTACATTTTCTCTTATATAATGCTTCGTATTGTGCCATGCCAATTGTAGCCTGATAGCTATTATTGCAGGCAAATTCATCCAAAGGAAGCAATTCCTACCAAGCACCTGGAAAGTCAATAATACATATTCTTAACATATCTTCGAAAGTCTGGATCGTTCTCTTTGATTGTCCATCTGTCTGGGGACGAAAAGCTGTGCTAAAGTTCAATTGCATACTCATCGCCTTGTGCAGACTCTTCTAAAATGAAGAAGTAAATTTTGGGTCAGATAAGATACAATGGATACGGTAATCACATGAAGTCTAACAATTTCTGCCACATATAGTGCCGCGTACTTCTCCATTTTGTAAGTAGTCTTTACTGGCAAGAAGTGTGCTGACTTGGTAGCTCGATCTACAATCGCCCAAATGGAATTATACCCATTCCTTGTCTTAGGCAAGCCAAGCACAAAATCCATGCCAACTCGTTCCCATTTCCACTCTAGAATCATGACGGGTTTCAAAAGCCCTGAAGGTCTTTGATGTTCAGACTTAACTTGTTGACAAGTAAGAGAATGCTTAGCAAAATCTGCCACATCACGCTTCATGCCGATCTACCAAAAGTGTTTTCGCAAATCTTGATACATCTTCGTACTCCCAGGGTGAATTGAATATAGAGTATTGTGGGCTTCTCTCAAAATTTCTTTCTTCAACTCTCTACTATCAGGGACAACAAGTCTTCCATCATGTCGAAGGACTCCATCATATGTGATAACAAAATCAGAATGTTTTTCCTCAGCCAACTCTGTTTGAAACTTCAATATAAGGGAATCTTTAGGTTGCAAAAACTTAATCCTCTCTAGCAGTGTCGGTTTTAAAGTTAGGTTGGCGAGGCAGCCTGATTCACCTCGGCGAACAATATCCAATTCTAGCTTTTGAAGGTCCATTAACAATGGCTTCTAGACAACTTGCAAAGTGGCTACTGATCTTTGGCTCTTTCTACTAAGTGCATCAGCAACTACATTAGCCTTCCCTAGATGATAATTTATTACACAATCATAATCCTTTACAAACTTCAACCATCGACGTTGCCTCATGTTTAGCTCTTTTTGTGTGAAGAAATATTTGAGAATTTTATGGTCAGTGTAGATTTCACACTTCACCCTATACAAGTAATGCCTTCAAATCTTCAATGCAAAAACATTGGCAACTTACCTTCTAGTATAATAGTTTTCCAATAATTTGTCTTGAAAAGATTAATTTTGCTCGCTCTGGCAATCAATGAAAAATACCTATTACTATAACTTGTTGAGTTCTTTGCATTTTATTGAGATACCAAGTTGCAATGATTCTTTAAAATATAACAATTTGTTAGTTTAAGTAATTAGCTTTATCAAGTTAAAAGCTATTTGTTTGTTTTGTACGTCCCATCCACACTATTTGTATTGAAACTTCTGCTCTGAAATTTATTAACCGATATAAGATATTCGAAAATATTATAAAAATTAGTGGGGGCATGACACAATATGTTTATCATAATTGTTCAATGAGTTGAGCCAAAGACATCTCTTCTCTCATCTTTCTTGTCTTGTAAATTATGCTGATATCATTTATTTTAGCTAAATCGGTATTTTAGTTTTTGGTTTCTTCTATGGATGGAAAGAGAGTGCATGATTGATTGATTTTTTCCCTATTTGTTATACTATTCTACACTATTATAGTGGTTTTGTTTTGTCTTTGAAAACCGCCAGAAAATCAGCAGCCTATCTTTGCCCAGTGACTTTATCTCGTGTGAAAAGCTCTTGTTTTTGGCTTGCAAGAAAGGTGTTATGTGTTGAAGTTTGATAGCCCGGCTGGTCCTCTATACAAATCCACCTCTAATCACATTGAAGATAGAAGGGAGTTGTTCAAGATTATTTTTCAAGTTCTTTGTTATCTTGTTCCATTGATTTCTTGTAACCTTTTGTTGGGATTAATCTTGCTTTATTTTGTATACTGCAAGTGTTTTTAATTCAACAAACATTGACATCACAAAGCCTTTGCGAAGAATTGTTTTTGTAAAATTGGGACAAATGAGTGAGTTAACAAAGTTGGACCTCAAATATGAAAAGCATCTAGAATTTTTTGCACTCTGTGGTATTGTAGACCATGTCTTCGCATATTGTGATGTAGATATACTGACTATTCTACACAAAGTGGAACATCATCATTTTGGTGAGTCAACTAAGGCTCGAATAGCGATTAGAAGGCATGCAAAAGTGGAACATGAAACCATCGAGAATGAGTCTCACTAGTATAACCGTAAAACAAATTCAATCCAGTCAATTGGACCATTCTTTACAAAACTTGATGATGAGCAGTTGTATGAAAAAAGATATACAAAAGCCTAACTTTCTTACTATTGAAACTCTATTGCTTGAGTTAGAAGGGTTGGCTAATAAAACTGCGATGGTTTCAAGTGATGAGGAGAATAATGAGGTGTTGACGGACATCACAATTGGGGAGGTTCCATGTTCAAAAGCAATTTTTACCTTTGATATTGGAACAAAAAACAAATCTCGACATAAAGGGAAAGAGATAACAGTCGATATTGCTGGAAACCAGATGAGAAAAGGATATTGGTGGAGACTAAATAAGAATTGAGCCCATGTAATATAACAAATGGAATCAAAGGGATAAATTATAAATTTACTTCATCTCAGTCGAATATTAACCCATCGTTGCTACCAGTGGGGAATGTTTTGAACCACCTAGAGCATGGATTGGAGTGTAACGGATCCAATGATGATGATTTTTCTGAGAAGAGACTGAAACAAATGTTAGAAAATGAACCTAAAACTTATATTGAATTGGCGAACCCCGTTGAGCAGGGAATTATGAATTGCCTCTATTGGAAGGTGTAAAGTACGGGGAACCCTATCACATTTATTGCACTGCGGAACTATATCTGATCTTATTCTTGAGTCTTCTCTTCCTATGTGAGACGAGGCTTTTTTGTTCTGAGGCATCAATTTTAAAGATTAGATGGGCCTATTCCAATGCCTTTGCTATACATGGTACATGGAGGAGTAGCTGACTTCTTTTGTTATGGAATGATGATGTCTCTCTAACTTTGCAATCATACTCCAAAGCACATATTAATACTTATGTTTAGTTACAAACTGGGGAACTATGGCATTTCACTGGATTCTATGGTCATCCTATAACAAAATTTAGACAGACTTTGTGGGAGTTGCTTTGCAAATTGCACTCACTTAGCTCACTCCATTGGATATGTGGAAGGGATTTTAATGAGGTGATATCACTAAAGAAGAGGGATGGTGGAATGGATATCTATTTTTCCTAAAAAGATAAGGCCTCCTGGTTTGAAACTGAAATCTTTTAGCAGCTTGCGGAGGCCTTCCTAACTCTATGGCAAAGCGGGGAGGTTAGGGAATGGAAGCTTTTCTGTCTTTTCCTTCTCTTCTACCGACAAAAGAGAAAAAGAGCGAGACGAGGACTGACTAGCCCGGCTCATCCCCCTTTCTTTTCGGAATCCCATCCATTTATGGTACCACACTCCCGGTTGAGAGCCTTTTTAAAGAAATTCCTTTCTCTAGTATACTTTACACTTAGAATAATAAGCGCCACGGAAATTCTTTCATTCAGGAGTGTCTTGATCACTTTTTATTTGATGAAAAAGCTACCAAAGTGTTTCCTCTAGCATCTGTTCTGCACCAAGATTATGACGGTTCAGATCACCGACCAATCTTCTTTCAGTTAGCAAAGCAAATAGGGTGCAATAAGAGGGAGAAACGACCAATGAGCTTTCATTTTGAACCATATTGGGTCAATGATGGTTATGTGGATACTATAGAACAATTTTGGAAATCAAACGGAAGTATTTTATAGCAGGACTATTCTCTAGGACAATTCCATAACTTGTTCAAAGCTTATGGTGTCCATCTAAGTATATGGAGTAAGGAGACATTTGGATATTGAAGGAGTAAACTATCTAACCTACAAGCTAATTTTGCGAACTTGTATAATAATGATCCTCGGAAGGATATGAAGGAAATTAGATTACATGAAAGCCATATTCATAAATTGCTTGAGAGAGACGAACAATACTAGAAACAACGATCTAGGGTTGAATTGCTCAAAGCAGGAGATAGAAATATGAGATACTTTCATGCTAAAGCCACAGCAAAATAGCGGAAAGACAATATTATCAAGATTAAAGGAGAGGATGGTCAGTTTGTGGAATTAAATCACGAAATTACGGGAATGTTCAAAAATTATTTTCAGTTACTTTTTCCAAGAACTAATCCAAATGCCTATCAGGTTCAACAATGTTTGGCAGGTATCCAAAATAGATTAAATCTCTAGGAATATAAGTATTTGGAGGAACCCTTTAAGACGGAGGAAATTGAAAGGCTTTGTCGGATATGGGACCTTATAAAGCCCCTGGGCCAGGTGGTTTTCATGCCTTCTTATACCAAGCCCATTGGGACATTCTTAGAGGTCCTATTTCAGCAGCTTGTCAGAAATGCCTTAATCATAGAGCTTCTCTTGTGGGTATCAAAAACATTAACATTGTTCTTAGCCCAAAGAAGAAAAATGCATGCTTGGTTAATGAATTTAAACCTATCAGCCTATTAAATGTTATATTAAAATTGTGGCAAAGATAGTGGCTAACAAATTAAAAATTGTTCTTCCTACTTTAATCACTGAGAATCAAAGTGCTTTTGTAGAAGGGAGCCATATTACTGATAACGCAATGATTGCTTTTGAGAATATTCATTCTTGCACAAACGATGTAATGATAACAAAGGGTTCTTAGTGATTAAACTTGTTATCAGCAAAGCTTAAGATCGCATTGAATGGAATTTTCTTATTAAGGTAATGCAATGTATGTGATTTTCAGTGAAGTGGCAACAACTGATAATGAATTGTCTATATATCCCAATTTGGCAATCTTGCTAATAAACAGGTTTATGGGCAATTTAAACCGAGCAGAGGTCTTCGCCAATGATGCCCTCTATCTCTATATTTATTATTGTCATCTTCGGAGATGCTATCAGGTATGATCTAGAAAAGCAGAGACTGATGGTAATTTGATGGGATTCAAATGTTCTCGGAAGAGTCCTCGTATTAGTCATCTTTTCGTTACCAATGATTCCCTTATTTTTATGAGGGCTAATAGGACTGACTCCTCCACTTTGATCTCGGTTTTGGAAAAAATGAAGCTGGCCCTGACAAAAGGTGAACTTGGAAAAATCCTCTATATTTTTTAGTCCAAATGTTAAAGATATTGATTGTGCCTCTATCAAGGATATATTGAATATTGGTGTTGAAGGCTTAGTTGCTCTTTTTCTTGGATTTCCTCTTGTGATTGGTAGAAAGAAACGACGATGTTTTGCTGGTCTCCAGGAGAGTATCACGAAATGAATAAGAGCGTAGAATCAAAAGAGCTTTTTCGCAGGAGGTAAAGAGTTTCTCATTAAGGCTGTTCTTCAAGCAATCCCTATCTACTATATGAATTTATTCCAATTCCCAATTTCCATCCAACACTCAATTCAAGCTGTAATCAGTAGATTTTGGTAGTGAGGTGGAGAAAAGATTCGGAAAATACATTGGCTAAAATGGCAAGTTTTTGGATCTCCAAAGGGATATGGTGAGCTAGATTTCAGAGATTTGGGAAAAATTTAATAGGGCAATGTTGGCTATGCAAGCGTGGCGCATTTTTACTCAACCAGATTTTCTTATTTATCATGTGTTAAAAGGAAAATATTTTGCAAATGACTATTCCTTTGATGTCTAATAGAAACTAGTTGATTTTTTCTTTCGGCAGAGTATTATTTGGAGTAGAATAGTACTTGAACATGGCACTCGATAGCCAGTAGGGAATGGTCAAGCCATTCGTGCTTTCAAAGATCCTTAGCTTCGTAAACATCCTCCATTTATTATGCTCACTCCAAGCAATAACCAAGACTATAAAGTTGCTGACCTAATGAAAATTACTAGGGCTTGGAATTTTTATAAAATCAAGAGGCTTTTCCTTTTCCCTAACGAAGATTTCATTCTTTTTGAGTAACGCCCCATCACGAGCGCCCTCACATCCCCTGCCCTGGGGCTTTGGAGAGGAGTTAAATCACGGGTTCTGAGATGCAACGGCCAGGAATCGAACATGAGATCACTGGGGGTTCCGATATTCCTGCACCCACCCTTTTCCGCTACACCATGTGCCCCGGGGGCAACAAGATTTCATTCTTTCATTGCCTAATGTTGACCAAACCAAACCTGATAATTTGATATAGAACTATAAATAGGGCGGCAGTTATTCTGTGTGCAGTGGCTACAGATGTATGCTATAAAATATTTCGACCGACATGGGTATTAGCAATTGTATGAAACCATCTTGGTGGAATCATTTGCGGAAACTCAATGTACCTCCAAAAGTAAGAATATTTTGGTGGAGGCTTTACCACCATGTTCTTCCAACTAAGATGAATCTCGATCATAGAGGAACTTATATAAATGTAGCATGTTCACTTTGTGGATCGGCTAAAGCATCTTTGCAGTGTTTCTTTGAGTGTCGTCTTGCTAAAGAAGTGTGGAAGTTATTAGGCCTGTGGCAATAATTGAAAATGATGCGAAAGTTGTGCAATATTTCTGATATTGTGCAGCTCATTTTGTCAAAAGTAGATCTTTCTACACTTACCCTCATCACCATAATAGTTTGGACTTTGTGGTTCGAAAGAAACTGTGTTATAAATGGTCAATGTAATCGGCGTCGATAGTGATTGTAGATAGTATCCTAACTATTATGCAAGACTTTGTCGTAAAGGAATGACAGATAAGAAGAATAGGTCTATTAGATAGGTTTCACCGACTCATTGGGCTTATAAATTGAATACGGATGCAGCATTGAAAGATGATGGTGGCCATTTTGCCATTGTATATGTTATCTGAGATAAGGATGGTGGTGTCATTGGCTATGTTGCAACAAAGAAAAGGGGAAAGCTCTTCCGATCTGTAGAGCTTTTAGAAGGTTTATTATTTGCGAAGCAATATGGGATTACTCTTAAAGAAGTGGAAACAACTAGTTTGCTCTTAGTCCATGCTTTGAAGTCGGCATCTCAGTTACATCCTCATCCACTTTAAACCGCATTAAATCATTGTTGGCAGATATAAACTGTGTCTCCTGTAACTTTATTTGTCGTGAGGCAAATTGAGTTGCCCATGCCATAGCCACTCATGTTTTAGTTTTAGAGTTTGACTGTGGTTCTACAGATTATTGTCTCTATTTTGTAAACTGTGTTGTAATCAGCGATATGCTATAAATGATATAATTTTCCTTCCAAAAAAAACTAACATGTAACATTACTTTATTTAACTTTTCAACATCTTTCAATCATCTTTCAAACATCTCCATCTCCTTCCTTCCAAACCACTCATGCATCAAGTGTTTCAAGCTCATCACCATGTAATACTCATCCTTTAGCGACTTGATCAAAAAATAATATATTTCGTACTAAAGTTCTTTACTTTATCTCTTTTAAATATCCTATCCCTGAATCCATTGAGCCTATGTATGCTTCTCAAGCCGTTAAATTTCCTCAATGGGACAAGCAATGGTTGATGAACTTAATGCTCTCATTGACACTCAAACATGGGGTCTTGTTCCTCCTTAGTCTAGTGTCAATATTCTTGGGTGCAAATGGGTGTTTCGTGTTAAACCATCTCCTCCCATAAAGCTCAACTTGTTGCTAAAGGGTTCCATCAATATCCTGGCTTTGACTTTCATGACACATTTAATCCTGTGGTTAAGCCTACAATTATATGTGTCTTTTTGTCCTTGGCTCTTAACTTTGATTGGTCTATTCATCAACTTAATCGTCTATAATGCATTTCTTTACTACACTCTTCATGAAGATGTGTACATGTCGCAGCCTCCTGGCTTTATTGATGCTCAACATTCCAATCAAGTCTGTCACTTGCGTTAGCCATCTACGGCCTTTAGCAAGCCCCTCGTTCTTGGTACAATGAACTTAAACTCTTTCTCATTCAATATAGCTTTACCTCCTCTCAAAGTGATGCCACCCTGTCTCTTTACTTTCACAACAGTGTCACTATCTATTTCCCTGTATATATTGATGATCTTCTTGTAACTTGAAGCAATTGGTCTACTATTACCACTTTTCCCAATGCTCTCTCTCTCTCTCTCTCTCTCCACACACACACACACACTCACTAGTTTTCGATTAAGAGATTGTCTCTTTTATACTATTTCCTCGGGGTTGAAGCTGCTTGCGTGTCGTCGTTTACCTTTTTACATCAACACAAGTATATCTTGGATCCCCTTGAATGTATGAATATGGTTGTTGCAAAGCCCATTTCAACTCCTAATAATAATTAAAATTACTAATTAACATGAAGAAACTCACGGTTTCCTTTTTGTTCTTTTTTTTTTTTGGGCAAGCAAAAGCAACTTATGGTTTAGTTTCGTTGTAATAAATGAAAATATCCATCATTTACTGATTAAGAATAGAATACATCACATCTCCACAATTAGCAGCCCATTTATATGTAATACTGTAATTAAATTTAGCTTATTTTGCTAAAACATAAAATGATGATTTTTACTACTAAACCATAATTTAATGAAGCTTATTTTCCAAACAAAAACACAAATTAGCACCAATCATTAACTTGGGCATCCAACAACACTAATGTTTAAGAATTATGTCAAAATCCGGACAACACAAGAAGACATAGGCTCTACATATAACAGAAGAATTAGAATTTTATGTATTCGGAACAAGATTTCATAAAGGGAATTTGTAAACCTTATCTATATATTATTAATGGGAGATTAGTTACAGTACAACTGTATCGCACTTTTCCCTCCAAAATGATGTCTTATGGGGGTAAATTGGATATTTTGCCCCATTACTGTTATCTGTGCGGTGCAACTAGATTTATTATTTGATTTTTTTTACACTTTTCAGCAAACAGGGAAATGAGCGGTTTGGTCTCCATTCCCTTTCAGACTCCAAATCATTTGGGAAATTAGGTTTTCCCACTCAGCCGCTAGACTCTCTTCAATTGATCTATCTTGAGAGGAAATATTTGGACGATTGCTTTTCCTTATCTCTTTCACCTTTATATCACTTATTTCCTTGATATGTTCTTATTTTTTGCGGTTGATGGATGGTCAAGATTCTTCGATTGGAGTCCTAATACACCCCACTGTTCTTCGATTGATCTATCTTTAGAAACTAATATTCGGCTGATTGATCTATTCAAAGTTATTTTCTACGCATTTTTTTTCTATTTTTATTGATCTATTCTTATCTTTCAAGGCTGATTGACAAGCCATATTCAAAGTTAAAAACTGATTATTCTAATTAGGGTTCCGATCTTATTTTCCTTATCCATAGTTTGTCCGATTTAATTCTAATTTTTTTAAGGGATGGTTTCCTTGACTACTATAGTGCTAGCAGAGCCCTATTTAAGGGCTTTATTTTTGTTGTTTCCATCACCCAGCAGCTGACTGCTCTCCTACTCTCGATTCTTAACTATATTGAAACTCTTCTTTTTACTTATTTTTTTCTTCATGGCTCCACTTTGGAATTTCGTCAAAGATGTGGTTGATAGGCGCTTTAGGTGTACATTTCTAGATTGAGTCATGCGTCAGTGGAGTGTTCCGTGCAGGAACAACCCTGGTGAATCTTACTCTCTTAAATTTATTTTTATAGATGAGGAGGTATGTCTTCTATTTTGCTGTTTTCTGAAATTAATGTATGCCATGTGTTTCTCTACTTTTGAAGTTATAATTAGTTGTGTTAATTTGTTTTCATAATTTTTTTATTCTGAAGTTATAATTAGTTGTGTTAAGTTGTTTTCATAATTTTTAGCCTATGTTTTTTTTATTAAAAGGCATGTTAAGTGTGTTTTTAGATTATATTGCATTCAGCATTAGTTTTTCTGAACTTACTCCACTTGGTTGTTGGTCTAAAATCACTGTTGTGATTAATGACTTCCTGTTCTTAGCCTTTATGGGGTTGGTTATTTGTTGAGATTTTATAATCTTTATGTCATCATAATAAGTAAGATTCCATGTAGATGTTCCTGGGCTATGTTTCTGAATTTGAAATGTTTCTGTACTTCTTTAATATTTCCGATGAGTTGCTGTTTTGTGTCTTCTTCTATGCTACTGAATTTATTTTCCTTCTTTTTTTTTCTACATTCTAACTTTTTAATGTTCTACTGGCCTCCTTGGACATAAGCCTCTTGACCTGCAGTCAGAAGAGTCTCGCGGAGTCCTGAGATGTTCCTGGTTGGTCTATTTATTTTGGTTTTTTAGCACTTCCCCAAATCCTTTTTTATTTGTTTTGTCTGATTCCTTTTTTCCTGTAGTTGCATTCACTTAATTACTTCATTCGACTCAGTGGCAGTTGAATTGCATTGACATACGGATTCTTTTTATTACCTTTCTATCTTGATAATATTAGTTGTGATTATATACCCTTATATGTTGGTGAAATGTGCAGTTTTGCTAAACACTTCTTTCTATTACCTTTCTATGTTGATAATATTAGCTGTGATTGTAAACCCTTAAATAAGGGTAATTTCATCTTAAAAAAATGTAATTTTTAAATTTTTTAAATAAAAAGTGTATTTTCTTAATACTAAATGAAATGCAGTGTGTAAATTATTATTTCCAAAAACACAGTGTGGAAATTGTAAATATACTATAAATATAGGGTGTATTTTTGTAAACTTCTCTTAATAGTATAATGATTACGTAAAATAAACTAAAAAGCACCTTTTTTTAAGAGTGATAAGAAATAGTGTGTGCCTTTTGCAAACTCATTTTGATGAGTTTTAATGAGAAATAAAAGAGAACAAATGAGATTGAATTGTAGAGACATGTGCAGTAAGGTCTAATGAAATGAAATATGGGGATCTAATTGGTTTGACAAGATATTATCTTATCTTATCTTACGTATTTATATATATACATATATATTAAAGTAGGATAAAGGTCATATATGTAAATTTTCCCATCAAAACTACTACCTTACTTTTATATGTTTCTTTTATTTTGTACAAATTTTAAACTCATGCGCTGCACGAGATAACAGACAGACATTTTAAATATAAAAAGAAAAATATCAATATTAAAAACCAACTCCCAGATGGATCAAATATTACAATATCTCTACGTAGATAGGTAAATATTAAAATTCTATCTACAAACATGTATTGTATGTAGTACTAACATGAATTAAAAATAAAAACTAATACATAAATATAATTTTGAATATTAGAAAATGTCATAAGTGACAATTGTATATGATATAACTATTAGAAGAAAAATTCCTACCAAAATTCCTTGCACTACCTTGTATATTCAGAGATTGGGGAGAATTCTAAGAAGAGGTGATCTCTTAGAAAGAGGTCAACACACATGGTTTCCTGTTATTGGGGAATCAGGGAGGCCTGCCTCCTGATTCCTTAATAACAAGGGGCCATGTGTGCTTGACCTCTCCGTAGGGAAAATTCTAAGAAGAGGTGATCTCTCACCTTAGGGAGAGGTCACAAACACATGGCTTCCTATTATTGGGGAATCAAAGAGGCCCGCCTCTGATTTCCCAATAACAGGGGGCCATGTGTGTTTGACCTCTCCGTAAGGAGAGAGGTCACCTCTTTATAGAAGGGCAGGAGACTGGGCACCTACAGCCACACGACGCTCTTCCGATCTTTAAATTTCATGCAAAACTCCAAATAGTAATCTAACAAAAACACAAAAAACTACTATCAGAAACCAACAATCAAATCAAAACACATGAATAAGTGAAATTTTTATGACATCTACTTGAATGTACATATGGTTGCAGGAAAGAAAAAATAAATGAGCAATACAAAATAAACACAGCAAGATATTATGACGATATATAAAGAAGTATCAACTCATTCTAATAAAATGATATATGTATATCTATACTCATTAGCCATTGCTAAACCCATATGAGAATAAAACATATAGGAACAACTCTAAAATGATAATCAATATTTTCACCATCAACTTCAGGGAATATAGTACTTACATAAACAGTTATTCACAAAATATTGAAGACAGAGAACCCCGATCAAAGTAGATCAAAGCGTCACTTAGTGCCAAAAGACGAAGAAATTGATAAAACGAACCACAACATTCATAAGCAAAATAATGCAACTTGTTCTAAATTAATGTATTATTTGTACAAAACAATGAAAACTCTTGTAGTGAAATAGATAGATGCGAACAATAATGATAATTTAACTATTTAAGAAAATATGTCTGGCTATTTAGTCTCTCATAATCATCAAACAAATAAGAGTGAATAAATTCAAGCTGTATTCAACACAAAAATGATATTTAAAAAAAAAATTCTAGAAGCCATAATTAAGTATAGAAGTTCTAAAGAAAAACTTTCCAGAAATCATCTATCATTCGATTTATTAACCATTCATACCAAAAAAAAAAAAAAAAAAAGCCTATTTTGACGCGGCCATATAATAAAACCAATGAAAAGTCCATATATCCCATTTTGGTACAAAACCAAACAAATATAAAAAAAAAATTGTTTGAATGAGAAATCAAATTGTGTCAATATTAACCAATAATATGCATATAGAACTCACACTGGTTTATCTGTAGCTTCTAGCCCGAGTATCTCCCATCATCACCAATCCCCATTATAATCAAATTTTTGGAAGATATTGACAAAGAAATCTTTCCTATTTTCCTATCCAACAAAACTTTCTACGCATATCCAAATTCAATGATGTCAAGCAATCCCAATTAATATCTCATATCAATAAATGAACCAAACAATACAATCTTTTTGGGGAACTAAGAACTGAATATATAGAATTTATTGAATGCCATTTTTCAAATTTAATATCTATAAAATAAAATCCAGAAAGAAACTTATATACATAGCACACGGCAAACACGGAGATAAATAATTTGGGAAAAACCACAATTTCATATGATTTGAATTAAAGTATCATTCATATACTATCCCATAATAAATTGAAAAAAAAATGGAAATCTATCAAATATATCAACTTCACTGCTTAAAAAATAACCAATGATAAGAAAATAGAAATTTTGAAGTATTGTTAGAATTAAGGATTTCATGCATTGGCCCAAAAGATTAGGTTAATTCAGCCCAACAAAAATTAAAAACAAACGAATTAAAATAAATTTAACTACTTAAGGAAGATCGTTGGAAGGAAGAATTGTATGAAAATTAGGAAACTTACCTCGGATAAATTTGATCTAAATCATATCAATTAAAATAATTAAGATTAAAACTAAATCCACACCCCAACACACAGGATTTCGATTTATAATAAGTGTTTGAAAAGAAATGAATTACCAAAATTAGTTTGGATAAGATTTACGAAAAAGAAGCCCATTTTGGAAATGTCTGAACAAAAAAGAAAAATAAAGATAGTCAATTGGAAAAAAGGTAGTAATCTTGTTGCATAAAAAGCACATGAGTACTAGATTTGTTAAAAGCGTGTTCTAGCGATATAATAAAAAAAATTATAACATAAAAAAAAAATCAGACGGCTTATGGTGCCAACTTTTTGGGGAGACAACCAAAACCAGAAACTATCTTCCCTTTTTATATATTAAGATTATTTAATCATAATAATAATAACAGGGCGATTCGGCTTATCAATTAATTTGACAAAAAAATTTAATGAAGACTCGTGCTTCTTTGATTAAATGAATCTTATGGTCGTTATTTATATTCATAAAATCAATTAAATTCCTTTGCTTATTCCATACAAACACACGAATTTTCCTTTTTAGGCTCTGTTTGGAACCATTTATAATAGGATGATTTATAATTGACGTACGTTTTCTAACAAAAGCCACAGCTTGGATTTGACAAGGGCCCATTGCTTTTGCTATTCAGGTGATATTCCAGCGGACAACAAGAAATCCAGTTCCACTCATATGCCTTTAAACTCCGTACTACCATTTTCTTCTTTGCCATTGCTCATTTTGTAGCAACCACGGCCGGCGAATAAGCCATCACTGTCCTTAAATTCTGGCCACCCTTACGATATAAACCTGCTACCCTCCTTTAGGCTCACGGCAACATTCTAGACACATGAGGTAATCAGTTCAGAAGATGGATCCATATCAAAATGCGGTAAGCTTTATCTCCTTTGACAATAAGACCATGATTGCCAAATCAACCATCCTTTCCTTTTTAGTCAAGCAGATTTGCACAAATTTTTCTCACTATTTCTTCTTCCTTCTCGGCTTGGTCGACCTAGCTATTTTACTAGATCTTCCCAAAAGGGTAAGACACCTGGAGTGAATCTACCTTAGAGGATAAGCTACAAATGGGATGCTGAACGAAGAAGTAGTTCTTCGAGCTTTGCCTACAAGAAATTTAGGCCAAAAACTGATCCAGTGGCAGTATCAACGGTGATGCCGTCACATGTGTCGACAACCACGATGACAACGGAATTTGGAGAGCCCTACAAAGGTGATACCATTCGTAACTACCGACAATAAATGAAGACCATGTGGTCTGTCGCCAACACCATGCTTTTAAGTAGCAGTGAGTTGGGCTTGGATCTAGACTCTTTGGCACGGACAGTAGAGGACGAGTGGTGGGAGCTTGCTATTCAGGTGTGTCTTTGTTTCCCAATATTTCCTCTATTGATCTTGTTGCCTTTTCTTGCTAGCTTTTTGAACATTAAGATTTTCTTTGACTCATTTGCCTTGCATAATTTGCTACTTTATTTTGACGAAAGTAAGGTTTAAACTTACAGGCTGTTGCTGATTTTATTTTATTTTATTTATAACAAACTAATGCTGGTAACCTTGGCTAA
The DNA here is from genome assembly GCA_963692815.1 of Nyctanthes arbor-tristis. Lineage (NCBI taxonomy): Eukaryota > Viridiplantae > Streptophyta > Magnoliopsida > Lamiales > Oleaceae > Nyctanthes > Nyctanthes arbor-tristis. Next base: position 29,735 of record CAVNYN010233670.1, read on the forward strand.
TTTTTGGCGTAGGTTAGATTTGTTATGGGATTTTTCGTTTTACCATGATTTGAGGAAGAAAATATTTAAAGGAAAAAAGTAGTGCAACAATCCAAATCTAAAAGTATTATTTTATAATTTTACAGAACATGTGAATGTATAATAGAATTGAAAGTTGAATTATATTTCAAAATACTTCTATTAATGGGTTGAGAATTTTAGGCGTTATTAGCAATTAAAAATAGCTTTTATGAGATAATCTGATTTTATTATTAAAGAAAAAGAATGCATGCAGAATACATTAATATTCATAACTCGTTAAATTTAAAATACTCTATAAGTTTTAATTAGCGTTTTTATTAGTCTCAGAAGTGTTATAATCGAACATTTTATTGAAGGTTCACGCGAAGGTGAGTTGTTAAAAATGGAAAAGAAAAGAAAAGAAAAAATTGAACTGTGTGGCTGCCGTATGAAAGTAAATAAAATGAAAACCTGGAACTTGTCCTATGTAGCCCCCAAGAAAACTTAAAGAAATAAAAAAGAATTTTATCAACCGGTGTCGCCAACCAGTTTTGTTCACCCGTGAGAGTAATGTGGGGTTACACCGTGAGAGGGTGAGGTGGTGCTGATGTGGAGTGGCTGACTGGGTAAGTAAGTAAAAAAAAAAAAAAAAAAGTCCAAAAATATGAAATTTGAATCCTTAATTCTGGCCAATTGCTTCTTCTTGCATTCTGCCTCCTCAACCGTCCCCAACTGTCTCCCCAACGAACGCCCGACCATACAATTTTCTGGCCGACTGAGGGGATGACCGGCAAACACGGAGGAGACAACCCAGCTGCCACATTTGTGAGATCATTTGGCTGTTTCTCTCTCGGTCGCTCTCTCTTACACGCTCGCCCCCTCAACCCACTGCCCAGCCGCCGAACGGTGGTGTTAGAATCTCCGGCGAGCCTCCGGCTGTGCTATAACAATCCGGTCAGTTTAAGGTGCCCAATCACCAAAACAAAAATACATTCAAGTAGCAGCAAGATACACAAGGGGCAGCAAAATAAATATAAATATTCCTTCTTTTACACCAAAACAAAATACATTCAAGGAGCAGCAAAATACATACAAATATTCCTTTTTTTACATTCAAATTCAACAAGATACACAATCAAATTTAGCAAGCTACACAAGGGGCAGCAAGGAAAAAATAAAACAGAAGAAAAAAATATTTGTATTTGCAAGGAAAAATGTTCGTTCAGCAGGCAGCAACAAATAATTGAAAAAAGGCCTAAACCTTACCTTTGGGTGACCGGATTCTTACACCATTGCCGGAGGCGTTGCCGGAGCTTCTACCACCCCAGTTTGGGTGGGTGCGCAATCGGGTCAGAGGGGGCGACAGAGAGAGAGCGGGCAATAGGGAGAGTGAGGGCGTTGTGTGGGGCGTCGTCTCCACTGTCGTTTGCCTGACCTCCTGCTGCCGGAAAGCGAGGGGAGGGATGGAGAGAGGGGGGGACGAGTGGGTGAGAGTCTGAGAGATTGAGGGATTTTTTTTTTGGGGAGGGGAGGGGAGGGGAGGGTCTGGACGATTCACAGATTAGGGATTTCAAATTCTAAAATTTTGACTTCTTTTTTTTAAAGATACCCAATCATCTGTCCACATCAGCTACCATATGGACATCTCATGGTGTAACCCTATGAGAGTATTGTGGGTGAACAAAACCGGCCCGCCAACTCCCTCCCTCTTTAGAAATTTTGGGGGTGCATTCCCTATCTCTAAGGGGTGTGCCCCTCCAAAAATCATGCCCCCTCTCCTGGGGGTATTCTTCTACTTCTATGTGGTGCACTCCATGATTCACCTACTACTCACCTGAGCGTAATTTAATAATGGAATAAATAAGATTTCTATTTACAATATGGAATTAAGATTGGAAAAGAGTATGGATTTAACGGCTAGGTAAGCATTTTAATTTCAATTAACTATTACCTTGTCTTAGTTAAATATTAAGGGGATAAATAAATAAGAAATCTTATATCTACAGATGTTAGAATTAACCTGATAAAATATGAGAGATATTGAGGACCTATACAATAGGAAGTGCAAAATTACTATTGTCTGTAGATAGCTAAGGAGTGAGGTAAGCAATGGTTCAACTACAATGCAAAATAATAGTAATATGTGCTTTTATGTGATAACATGATATTTAAATGTCTATCACGCCCTATAATATTTATGGGATATATTTATTATCCTTGTTATGAGACGAGAAAATTAGCCATGACTTAATTGGCACCGTTGAGGCATACGTTGTTGAACATATTATGTGGTATGCCATATTCAATCATTTGAGAATGACGTTAAAGATGAAAATATGCATGTAGCATGGTGATTGATGTGTGACCACAAAAGATGGTGTAATCCTTGTATAGTTACATCATATTGTATTTGTCGTATAGGCATATACACTTGCGAGTGTTGGGGGCCCGATGATTAGTTGACTGGGTATATATATCAGATGCGGTGTTAAGACCCAGTGATTGTAGTTATGGCTAGGCCTTGATTATTTAATGATATTGGTAAGTCCTTGTTGTCTCTTAAACCCCATTTGAGGCAGCGATGGACACTCGAAAGATTCCCGAGTCGAGCTGAGATTATGACAGACCTTCTGGCAAGGCATTGCGCGCATGACTTTTGATTATGAACTCATGCAGTGTTTTACATGGGGATGTAAGCTCTATTTGCATTGTGTTGTACGGAATCATCATATACATATGCATGCTACTTATTGAGGATTAGCTTATATAATTTTCTATTGTAGGTGTGACAATGCAAGTAACGAAAAGTGGTGACAACTTCAAGGTGAGAAAAGGGCTGTCTATGGGAATCTTGATCATTGGCATTAAGAGTCTGCTACTAGAGACACTTTAAAGGTTTCATATGTTTTTATCTTAAAATAGTTAGTACTGTCTTATAAAAGTAAAGTATTTTATAAAGATAGTCCTCAATCTTCCATACTCTTATTAAGAAGCAAAGTTTATTCATAGTTGAGTAAATACGACATTATTAAATTATCTTACAAATATATTCTAGTACCTTCAAAGTAAATTGTATATGCGTTAAATTATTCTTAGGGAAAATATATTTTGACTCAACTGGTTTGTTATTTATAAAAAAAAAATCATTTGTTACAATATTCAAAAGGCCATTTCTTGAGTAATAATACATAAATGTTATAATATTTGAGGGTGTTACAAGTAGTGGGGAGTGATAATGAGGAAAAAAAATTCTACATAGTCCCCCTTTTGTGTTGCTGAGAATTGTTTTACAAAAACAATTTCAATACATGGCAACCATCTATATATATATATATATATCTTTAAATCAAGGCTAGCTGTATTTATAGACACTGCTATTTTCCTGCCATTTTATTGCGGTGTCTATGGGTACATATAAGTTGCGGTACGTATCTTAACATCCTAATTATTCCACACTTTTCCTTAATTTACGTTCTTATGATTTTTTATTCTATGTATCTTGACATCCTAAAATTGTGATTTTATTTCTCTTTTCCTAATTATTCCACACTTTTCTTTAATTTACATCCTTGTGACTTTTTATTCCTAGTTGTTTCCACACTTTCACTTTCCCAGACCGTATATTCCACCCAAATCAACGCATCCCCTCTCTCCAAGGCCTAATATTGCTGCTCATTCTCTCTCCTTCATTTTCGGTCATTTTAGTTTTTTTTGGGATATTCTTTCCCGCTACTCTTCAACCACTACCCATTGCGTATAGTGTTCCATCCTTAATCGAATCAATGGCCAAATTTGAATTCGCCTTTAATATAGCGTTTTTTTTTTTTTTTTTTTGGGAGGAAAATTCTGGACTCACAATCAAGCCTTAATTCCAAGCTCTATTGGATTTCATGGTTCCATACCTACTCAATTGCCATTTGAAATCATTTCCTTATTTTTGGGGATGATATTTCCCACAGAGAATTGACGGTGAGTAATTCCCTAGTTTGGATTTATTAACTCACTTTATACGTAGGGCGTTCTTCAGTTTTTTGCTTCATCTCGTTCAATTTTGAAAAATATTAATTTTCTGCATAGTTCATATTGTTCATCCACATTTACTAATGGCTCCATCTATATCCATGTTGAAGGTTGTCGATGCAAGACCAACTAAGAGGTCATTTTTTTGTTTAATTTTGGCGTAATTGGGTACTCGCCAGTAGAAAATGTTCAGAAAAACCATATGCCATTGAGATGGTCTTCTAGTATGAGGAGGTTAGTGTCTCGATTTTTGTTAGATTACATGAAGCAATTTAGTCTAATACATGTTGAATTTAATGTCGAATTGTTCAAATGAAATTCTCTAATATAAGATATGTTGTTATTCTGTAATCAAATTAATACATTGATTTATTTCTGAAATACTATGACCCCTTTAATTTTTTAGTTGAATGGAAGGGTGGAAGGATTCAGGCCACTATTGAGCCGCCTTTAACACTCGAGTTTAACGGGAAGATTGAAGAACTTGGCCTTTATGCTGTGATGCACTTGGACTTGCGAGCTAATGAGTTGGTCTACAAACCAACCACACATATTGTATTTCAGGCGTAGCCCTAAAGTAATGTCAAAAGAAATTGTCCTTTCCCCTTCTCTCTCAGTGTTTATAAGTTTAGGCCATTTTCTGATATATTAGCATGAGCATGTGCTGCTGAGACTGATCTGTTTGGTAACTTAATTGCTTTGTCAACTATTTCATTAATTTTATTTTGCTTTTATATACTGAAAAATAGATGTTATTGGTGAAGTATGTCCAACGGATTGTGTAGGCATATGTGACTTAACTGCGAAACTAGCAAGATCAATATATTTTGATCGTCAGGATCTAGAGTACAGAATAAATATTTTACTTTATTATTTTGTTTTTAGCAGAAATTGAATTCGGTGCACACTTTGGAATAATTACAGTGCTGAACTATTCAACTATTTGAAGACTTCAAAAATTGCTCCTATGATTGTGATAGTACAATTTTGCCGTACAAATATTTTTAACAGTATGTTGATTGCACCGCGTGCATAAATTTGCATTTATGTTTTAGTACTTTGTATTTGATAATTTTTATTGATTGATAATTGTGTTTAGCACATGTTGGTGTTGTAAACAGCTATCATATGACATAGGTAATAATCAATGGATCTTTGTCAGAGTTTGAAGACTTCTAGAGAAAGTAAGTCGGTACTTAATTAACTCCTAATTATCATTTTGCTGAATTTTCATGCTTACCTAAGAAAATGATACTGTTTTGGTGTTTTCAAGAATGCCTGCTACTGTAGAGACATCCCCACAGCACACCAATCAACTTTCTTTAGATGGCTCTTTATGTACATTGGATGAAATAGATTCATGTGAGGTTGCAACAATTAAACAGATGCTTCAATCCCCACATGTGTTGCCTGTGTTTTATTTTGAGATTGTTGATTTACTCAGTTGGGACCATTTCTGTTTAGTAAGCTATTTTCATTTATTTGATATTTAAACAATCAGCCACGAAGTTGTTGGCTGGTTGGTACAGTCATTGATGTGTTGTCAAAAGGAGACTGGTGTTATTGAAGGCATGCTGAAGATAAATGTGGGAGGAAGTTAACTCCTGAAGGGTCTGTTTTTGATGTAACAGGTGTAAAAAGTCAGTTTCTGCAGGGATATAGTAATATGAGGTTCGGATTATTATTACGGATGTGGCAGATTCAATCACAGTTCTGCTTTGGAATTAGGATGTCAATAGCTGATTGGTAGTACCACTAATGAAATACGTCCACAAACGTCTTCGGTATGATTTTAATTTTTTCTTGGCAATTTCTTGTCCTGGTCTAGATTGGTATTACAAATCACATTAACTACTTTATAGGAATCCGTTGATGAGGCAGTGTGTCCTGATGAACTGTATTACTTAAAAAGTCTACACGGCTGTTGTTCAAGATTAGAGTATCTAATGACAATATTAAAAAAAGGATGATGTTTATAGAATATATCTATAATTACGGCTCAGGATGACTACCAACTAATTGAACAGTATGGAGCATTGATTAGTGCAAACAACAAGGTCTATTTTTTTATAAATACACTTCTAATTTGTGTCCTTTATGTGTTGCCCATGTTGATCTATTTCGGTTATTAACTCTAGGAATATAATTCAAAGTCTAAGCGATTGTTTACCAAACCTGCTGGTACTGATTTTAAGGTAAATGGTTTGATTTTGGTTAAATGTATGTCAGATTTTTTTTATTTAAATGTAGTCTTTGAGTATAATTATCACATTACTATTCTTTGTATGGATGACTCAATCTTGGACAATGACGTGGCTACACTGGTTCTGACTCCATCCAAGAGGCTAGCCATTGATGATACTGCAACGAGTAGTGATGGACAATCAACCCAGAATTCAGCAACCAAGCTTCATAAGATTAAAGTTGAAAAGATTTAATAGAATTCCCGTACACCATTTTTCTATTTCATTGCCTTATGCTAAATGAGTGTTCGTGTGTTTAAATTTCCTTATGTTGGTGAAAGTAATGTTTTCTTTTCTACTTTGGATTCAGCATGGATGCTTATGGTTGTTCATGTGATGATTTTGCTTAACTGGTTATTTTTAAGATAGCCTATTTCTTAGCCTTTTTCTATTTAGATGCTCTGTTGAATTATTGTTTGGCAATTTTTTTTCCCTCTTTTCTCCTTTGTTATTTTATTTAAATATATGGTTATAGATTCCATTATTAGTTTTGGCCATATATAGAAGGATCATGGAAGTGAGTTTTCCTTGAATATATTGAATGAGTTACAGGTGGAGAACACTTTGGTTTGCTGTGAAACTGATACCATGAAAGCATCAATTTTTCTAACAATGCTGCTTTCACTGTCTATTTAGTGTGACCAGGTTGATTATTGATTGGATCTAAACTTTTTCATTATTACTGTGGTACGGTATATTTTCGGCTGATGATGCTAATATTATAGTACACGGTGGCAGAGCTTTTAATAAAATAGCAATACACTTGGAAATCATTGCAAACCCAGGCAATATGTATATTTTAATTTGCAAGATATATCATGCTGCTGAAGGACATTATGAAGGGGAGGAATCAAAATAGCTGTAGATAACTGATGTATTTCTTGCCTTAAAGTTTCTTATCTAACAGAGTAATGCGAGTAGAATCGAGGAGTGGTGGATTGCAACATGTTGTTTCTTATCTCTTAATGTGATGTACACAACTATTGTATTATTTACCTTAAGTTTCTTCTTTATTTCCTATATGCCTATAGTGACCTTGATTTTTTTTTTTTTTTTTGATGCTCTTCTTTTTTTTTTTTTTTTTTT
>CAVNYN010233671.1:0-11657 GCA_963692815.1 Nyctanthes arbor-tristis
CTTGAGTCGGAAATAATGTATATTCTTACCTTGCCCATGGACTAGTGAAGCTGTGATTGATTTTATTGTTTGGAGATGGAAAAGAAATAAGTGTGGGGGAGGAGTAGAATGTTATTGATGAGGTGATGAGTTCAATTTAATTATGCATACGCTGGTGTGGTTTGATGTGTGAGAAGACGAAAGAGTTCAAAAAAAGAAAAAAAGAATGATTTGTGCATGACAAGTTGATGAAAAAGGGAGGAAAAAACAACAGTGAAAAATAAAGGGGAAAAACAGATAACAATGAAAAATTGAAAAGGAAAGTCTTTTATCTTGTCCGTGACTTTTTTCTTGAAAAGTTAAGAGCTTGTTTGATTCTCATTATTTGTCTAAATATGGGAAAATTACAACGAGTATAGAGATAGAATGTATATTGAAAATATAAAATATTTGAAATATATAGTTGTGATTGAACAATAGTCAAATCAGTAGCAAGTAAAATTATAAATAGGGAGGATGCTCTTCCGATCTCCGGCAGCAATTTGCTGCCAGAAATGGTATATATTTTTTTGGTTTTTAAACTTTTTATTTTTTAATTTAAAAATTTAAGGGATAAAATGGTAATTTATCTACGGACTTAATGGGAAAATGGATGGAAACTGTCAAGAGGGACCCGTGTGTGAGTTATTGAAAGGTTGGGGACTCAGGAAGTCGAAAAAAATTGAGAACCCAACCGATCATTAACTCAAAGATTAAGGACGATTTGTGAAATTAACCCTCTATGAATTTCTGCACCTTGATGGTTGTGCAAAAATTCATAGATTTGTGGCATTTTTTCAGTTTGTGCAACAGGTGGTACCTAGCAGGTGGTAACAATTTAAAAATCACTTTTATTTATCAACTAATTTAAATTTTAAATTTTAGACACACGATAACACTACATTTAACTACATATTTGATGTGAAATGAACTTTCACATCATTTTAATCATTATCCCCATACGCACAACTAAATCTTGACACCTATACAAAATTTAAATTTTAAATCTATTTATAAACCCAAGTTTTTATAAAGGGCGGATATATCTCCACTACCACTTTTACTAGTCACACCACAATATATATACACAAGCATTTCATTTACATAAATAACCCTAAAATAAAAAAGAAACGAAATTAACAACCAAATCCTACACGGCGCTTTTATCATTCCACGTCAATTATCAAAAAGCATTCTCCCGTTAAACGGAATAGAGTATTACGAGGCACGTGTCTCTGGTAATGAGCCTTTATATGACGACAAGATGGAAAGAAAAAAAATCCAAAATAAATAAATAATCTCCCATTAATATCTAATTAGGAGATCAGTGAGTTATTTATTGTAATCTTATGTTTTTGAATATTATGCAACAGAAGCACATTTCGAAAGAAGAAGAAAATTCTAACCAACCGCACATGAAACAATCAGGGGCGGAGCTAGCCATCAATTTTGAGGTGTGCCGAAAATATAGATTAATAATAATTTGTATCTTAGTTTTTTTTACAATTATTTATATGTGAAAAATTTTTTTTTTGTCAAAATGGGGTGTGCTCAAGCATAGTTTGGCACCCCCTATCTCCGCCCCTGGAAACAATGATATAAATCTCATGTTTTCAATGGTGCCGATACGTATTTTCATCTAAATTTCCATAGTTTTTGTTGAATTTAAAGAAAATTTTTAGGATTCTCAATTGTGGTGTCATAAGTATATGAAATAGGTTCTTATTTGTGGTGAACATAAGAATATAGGTTAGGGTTTTTTAAGTTTTGTGGTGTACTTCTAAAGATGTAGTTTTTATATGAAAGGTTATTTAAGTCATCTAATTCATGTATTTTTTAATAAATAAGAAAAAGAATCAAAATTGTGGTATGGCTAATTATATTCACGCTACACATTTTTATATCTACACCACATTTTAATTGAAATTGTATTCCTTAATATATAGTCATTTTTCAAATTACATTACAAATATTTTTACCTCATATTTTTATTATTAACATTCCATTTATGTCGATTTTGATGATTACTTTTAAACAATTATATTAGCCAACTTTTAAATAAAGAAAAATTTTGTCACATTTTTGTTTTGGTTATTATTTTTCTTTTTTCTTATATAAAATGCGATGAACAAATAAATTATTTTCACCATATTAACACATGTTTTGAAAGAAAATTCTTGTCAAAGATATAATATTTGCTAACTGGTTAAAAATTGAAGATGAGAAATGCAATCAAAAGATTATGGACATAAATATTATAATTTTAAAATACTAAGGACTTCCAATGCAATTAACTTGTGGTGTATTTAGTAAAAGTTGTAGTGTCAATATAACCACCCTTAAATTATTAATTTTTTTCTTCTTTTGATAATTATGTAGCATTATTATATATTGAAATCACCAGAAACTCAAAATAGAAATTATGATATTTTTCTTTTTGCTTAAATATTATAGTTACTATGTGCTATTTAGAAGAGTGTGATGTAACTTTAAATGTAATTTTTTTTTTCTGTTCTTCTTTTTCCTAATGAATATTCAATTTATAATAGCAAATGAGTCCTGTTATTTGTAAAAAATTCTTTACAAAATATTTGACTAAATGAAATAATTTTATCATATTATCTCTAAATTATTTTTTAAGCCTCTATAATGAGTAGATATTACTTTGAAGCGTTGAATGAGAATACAGTGTTGGCTAATTAAGTTCTTATGCAACCTGTAAATCACATTCTGGCAATGACTTACATCAAGCTCTTTCTTTATGTACTTGAATTTTTTATTGAGATAAAGATGTTTTGGGTTCCCAATCATGAGTTGAGATAAAGATTGGCGTGTTATATTATTGTAGAACATTTCGGTTGGATTGAGTAATGGTATAACTCTTATATTCACAAGACTTGGAAATCACATTGTTAAAAGTAATCACTTTCCCATGTGCACATTTTTTTTGGTAAGGAAAACTTATGTTCAGTCATTGGCAACTATATATTGCATGGTTTCGAGGATTAGAAACCCACTACGTTGAGAATCATGATCTGTGATAAAGATTATCAGAAAACTAATTTTATTGTGAATGCAGAGTTCAATGAATTTTTCAACAATTCAAATTAATTTATTTTGGTTTTTATGTTCACTTTTGTTTTATTCCTTCATTTTTTTTAACCTTTTGGAGTGTTTATATATAATTATTAGTTCTTTACATGTTTTTAATATGCCAGATTAATATAAATTTGATGATGAGTAATTATTCAACTTCTTATAATTAAATTAGTATTTTTCTTTTGAGATTAATCTTCCCGTGCAACGCACGGGTTAAAAATAGTTTTTCATATAGAACTCCAATCAAACACCATCTAACTATTTTTTTTATAATTAGTTAATTAGTTATTATAGGGGGAATTAAGATACTCCAAAATAAATTATTTTATTAAATTGAAAATTTAAAAATGTTATGGGCATTCTCTCAAACTCTGAATATCAAAGGGACAGACATCTGTTGATATTGTATTTGTATAGAAATCAGTAAAGGATGTTGGCAAAATACACAGAGAACTATTAAAAGCAAACGATGAATTTAAGGACAAGATATATATTTGGAAGATTTTCACATAATAATAATAATCTTATCATCATCATCATCATCATCATCATCATCTATCTATCTATCTATATATATATATATATATATATATCCTAAATCAAAAGTAGTCTAAATAAGTTTTCTCACCTAAATTGGTGACGACATATTTTATTTTTGAATTATTTTATTCTATTCTTTTATGGCTAATTTGCGCAATATTAACCTCGACATTTCTATCTCATTTTTCAAATTCTTATTGTTATATTTTTTAACGTTGTTCTTCCTGTGCATCGCACTGGTGCTATACTAGTTAAGATTCAATTAAGTCCAGTTGGGTTTATTTGCATAATTTATAAAGCCTAAGCCAAAAGTCTTAAGAAATGTAATAATTAATAGATCGACTATGTCGGTGTATATTCATGTATTTATACTGTTTCACATTTAGTAACACGACGACTTTATTAATCTCTTTTACGTGTCTCCCCTAGAGGATGTAGTGTGATGTGAATGACATTTTGAATATATTGTCTCCTTAATCCGAGGAAACTAAAGAGAGAGAAACTTCTCCCACCCCACTGGAAGGTATGGATACCTTCGAGCCGAGGACAGTTTCCAAATTCAAGCAAATTCAACACATGCAACAACTTCAACTTAGTCCATTCCTTAGATCACCAATAGTTAAGGTTCAAAACATACACCATCACAGTTTACACGCACATCAAAAGGGCTAGTTATCCATAGAGTTAGTCTTACATCAAAATATCATAGTCTTAGGGTGATCGAAAGAGTATATAACCATATCATACATCAAGTTCATAAGTTTTTGTCCAAAGTGATTCATATGTGTGGAGTTGGTTTCCCATGATGTTACAAAATGTTTGAATGACATAATGAGTACCAAGGTAGTAGTAGAGGCTCAGATCTTCCTCATAGTAATCCCAAATGTCACTTTCTTCAACGAACATACTTTACAAACCATCAGGAGACGTCAACTACGCACTTGATGAAAGCTTGAAGTATACTGGATTAATCATCTACAAAATGTTGTAGAAAAATAAGGTGAATTTCATATGAAGCCCCGTGACTAATTAGATTCTATTTGCATTAGTAAACCAAGATTAAGGGAATCAAAGATAAGAAAAAGCCGGGAGTTTATGACCGCTTTTTCAAACGGATAGTTCAAAGCAAAAAGGGCCTAATGATCACCAATTATCAATCATACCCAAGAGTACTCAAAGCAAAAAAATTCACATAATATCATATTATGTCCATGTCCATGGCCATATTCACATCTATTTAGTGGTACTACAAGGATCTTGATTGACCCCTATCAAGACCCTGAACATAAACAAAAGCCTGAAATATACACAATGTCAATCATTCGTGGACTTGGAATCATAAGTACGCTAATGGAAAAGGAAATAGAAGGCTATATCCATATAGGATCATATTCAGAAAGAGAAACAGACACAACAAATGGGTATGATCAAGTTGGTATCTTCCAAAATTTATCAAAAGATCCATTAAGGCATCAAAATATCTTATAGTCATGATTTAAGAAAAATCCTTCAAGAGTTCACAGGAAGCAAGGAAAAACAAAAGAAAGTTCATCAACACATATACAGTCCAGATTACTCACTGCTTGTGGCTGAAAACTTGACCAAATTCCTTAATCAAAACAAACATGTACATAATTCTTAGTTTAGTTGTATTTCAGACACACTTAGAGGTATATTTACCCCGAGCAGACAGTATTAAATCTCAAAAGTGAGCATTAACGAAGCTCATGAATTTATTACCGGATCTTCTTCTTCAAATTCACCCTATTAACTCCAAATGGAGCCTTTAAGATGTGTTTTCAGAATTTTCAGAGAGTTTATGTGCAAGTTTCGGGTTCTATCGATATAGGTTCGTGTATGTATGTCAATTTCTTTCTTTCGTTCCTTTTCTTTTTTCTTTCATTTTTATTTTTATTATATTATTATTTTTTTAAGAACCATACTTATGTTGAGTTTGAAATAACTATCAATCCAACTTATTTTTTGTGTACAAAACCTTACCGACAAATAAGAAGAAATAAGAAGTGCATTTTTAGAAATGATCTCCCACCATACATCTAGTTGGGTCATCCTACCAGATGTACATATAACGTGAGAATGATGTCATGAACTTTGATGAATCGGTGAGTTCTGCTTTGCAAAACCGTCGAACGTCAACAGCTTGGGCTTGGGGTAATCCCCATACGATTGTAGTAGTTCGATGATCCATTCGATCTTATTCCCCCGGGCGAGTGATCTTTCTGAGACTAGATTGTCTAGCACAAGGGCAAGGGATGTGAGAAGACATTTGGGCTTTCAAAGTAATTTTACTGTGGAGAGTGAACGTAGAAATGAGAGGCTCATGTTACCATGGAGGGATGATTGGAATGTGACGACTAAATCTTTAACAAAAGCCATATTGATGCATGGGCGGTTGAATTTTTTTTTTTTTTTTTTGGTGAGGGGGAGGGTTTACGGGCTTTTATGGCAACCCCAAGGTGTCAGAGCACTATTTAACATGGGAGTTGATGCAGCAGTTGAGGGGTCAGTCGACGTTACCATGGTTGTGTGAGGGGATTTTTACGAGACATTGGTATTGGGAGAAATGGAAGGGAAGTGAGGAATCGCTGGTTATGCTCATGTACGATTTTCGATTGTGGGTTATCTTCGATTCAATTCAGAGGACCCAAGTACACTTGGAATAAAAGAAAGGGCGCGATGCATTTATTCAGGGTCTGACAAGGATAAATTTCGACAAGCAAAAATTAAGCCTTCACCTTTTTATTGAGCTTTCATGGATTCGAACTCGGGGGCCCAACCACAAGCCCATTAAAGTACTGCTTCGTCATATTATCTTCAGTTTTCTATAAATAATGGTTAACACATTTTCAAAGTAAGTTACTCTCATTTTTACTTTTTATATTTCTCTTTATCTTCTCCTACAAGCACTTACTCCCATACCGGAAAGGCTTTAAGGTCATCCTTTGAGGCCTTCTTTGTAGGTTGCCTCACTCGTGAGGAGATGAAGCCGTCGTCCAGGTCGCCCAAAATTTTGACTTTATCATTGGCGCCGTTTGTGGGAAACTGACAAAAAACCATGGTTAGTTCCCGTCATACCCGTAATCAACCCTTAGGACCTGGATCTATGAGCCGCGAGCCCCAACATGATGGCATCGCCTCCTCAAAAGATGAGTCGCCCATGATCCTCAGGTCGCCCCTGCCACAAACCCGGCAGGTCGAGGCACTCCCCCAGCAGTTGATCCCAATGAGGAGCGGCCTCAAGTCACTATAGCCTTTCTGCAACGTCAAGTTGATGAGCTACACCATCTATTACAGAGGCAGGCTCCCACAACACCCTCCATGCCAATACCAGAAGTGCGACCTCATCTCGCCACCACCAATACCCCTGGTAACGAGGCAATCAAACAACAGAGCCGAATACTGTAACTCTTAACGACATAGGAGATAACTCGCCTGATTCAGCAACGTGCGGCTGAGGGACTGAAACAGAATGCCCAGGCATGACCAACTTACAGTCATAAATCTCCCTTCATGGAAGAGATCAAAACCTTCCCTCTACTTGAAAATTTCAAGTATCCCCGCATGAAGGAATATGATGGCACCGCAGACCCAATTAACCATCTCAATACATACACAGACATCATAGATATGCAGAATGCTTTTGATCAAATGCTATGCAAGGCCTTCCCTCAAACTCTCACTGGTGAAGCACGTAATTGGTACACGATTCTACGAGAGGGATCGATCAGTTGTTTTGATAATCTAACAAAGCGATTTCTCACATTCTTCGCTAGTAGCAAGAGGATCAGAAAAACAGCAGCCTTTCTCATGCAGATGAAATAGAGGTCTAATGAAACACTTAGAGAATTTATGAGTCGCTTCAATGCTGAACGGCTCCAGATACCAGACCTCCATATTACTGCTACTGAGATCGGAAGAGACACAAGCAGTTAGATGTGAGGAGTTTAAGAGGTCCCTCTCCAAGAACCACCTAGTCATAGTAAATAACCTCTTGAAAAGGGGAGAAAAGTACAAGTGAACTTGGAGACCCTAACAACGAGAGTCAGAAGGAGGGAAGCTCTCAGAAAGGAAGGGACCCTCCACAAGAGGTCTCAGAAAGGAAGAGACCCTAACAGTGACATGGAAGAGACCCTAACAGGGACACCAAAATGAGAAAGGACCCTCGGAGAATCTGGGAAAGTTAGATAGCAAGTGACCTTGCAATGAGAGTCAGAAGGAGGGAAGCTCTCAGAAAGTGGGAAAAAGTTCTAGTTCAGATACTTACACTCCGTTCAATGCGTTGTGGTCTAGACTATTAATGGAAATCAAGGTCAAGTACGGCCTTCGATGACCAAGGCTGATCAAAGTCAAGGTTACGCTAGCCAGTAGAGGCAAATTCTGTGATTTCCACTGCAGCCAAGGTTATACGACGGAAGAGTTCAGGCTCTTGAAAGAAGAGTTGGGAAATCTAATAAAAAGGGTACATCTCTGTAAGTTTGTCAGAGATGAAAGAATGCACGCTAGGGTTAAGCAAGAGAAAGAAGAGCAGGAAGATAATCGCGCTCCGCATCCTCTCCACAATGCCGGAATGGCCGGTACTATTAACGTTATATCAGGAGGGACAACCTCAGGGAAGATTCCCGCACAGTAAGGAAGAATGATGCTCAAACTTTTAATCAAGTCGTTGAATTATTCTGTGATTTCCAGAAACAGTCAGAGTATATTGTTTGATGACAATGATTTGATTGGGATATCCACTATCGCCAACTTCAATGTTAAGCGAATTTTGATTGAGAATGATAGCGCAGCCAATGCATTAACAATGGAAGCCTACAGAAAAATGAATCTGCCTCTAGATCATCTCTAGAAAATTAATACACCGCTACAAGGGTTTGGAGGAGGAATCGTACAACCTCTTGGCTTCATAGAACTCCCCGTGACGTTAGGGACTGGAAACACACAAGCAACCCACCTAGTAGCTTTTCAAGTGGTTGACACACCTATGTCCTATAATAGGATATTAGGTCGCCCTTTTTGAACAGCATACAAGCCATAGTCTCCACTTATCATCTCGCTATGAAATTCCCCATAGAGTCAGGAATCATCACAGTGAGAGGAGATCAATCAGTAGCGTGCAGTTGTTATGTGAATAGTGTGAAGATCGGAAGAGCGTCTTTGAATATGGGAACATGGCCAGAGGTAAGAATGGCACCAATAGAAGAGCTCGACCTCGTGCCCCAGAGAAGTCCTTTTAGCTCGGGAAAAATTTGCCTCCCACTGTCAAAGAAGAGATATATCAAAGCTTGTTAGAAAATGTTGACGTCTTTGCATGGTCGATCAGTGAAATGCCAGGAATAAATCCATGAGTTGCAATTCATCGACGAGTTGCAATTCATCGACTAAATGTGCTCCCTGAAAAGAAACCTATCAAACAGAGAAGAAGGCAATTTGTCCCTGAGAGGAGGGAAGCCATCGAAAAGGAGGTTAATAAGCTAGTGCAGGCCAAATTATCAGAGAGGTCCAATATCTGGAATGGTTTGCCAATGTTGTGTTAGTTCCAAAGCCAGAGAAAAACTGGAGAGTGTACATAGACTTCACAAATCTGAACAGGGCATACCACAAAGACAGCTATCCTTTACACATAATCGACATGTTAGTTAATTCTACCTTGGGCTTCTTTCTTTAAAGTTTCCTAGATGCATTATCTGGATATCATCATATCAGGATAGCACGCGAAGATTAGAAGAAAACCTCATTCATGGCCAACGAAGGAATCTTCTATTGTTACAATGTTATGCCATTCGACCTTAAGAACATAGGAAACACCTACCAAAGGTTGGTGAATCGGGTATTTTTTGAAGAGATTGGGAAGACCATGGAAGCATATGTAGATGACATGATCGTCAAAAGCCAGCAAAAGACATGTCATGCCAAAGACTTGAAAATTTTTATTTGCAATCCTAAGATCACACTGCATCAAGTTAAACCCCTCAAGTGTGCATTTGGAGTTGAGTCGGGAAAGCTCTTGGGCTTTTTGATTACCAATAGAGGGATTGAGGTCAACCAAAACAAGATAGCAGCCCTTATTGAAATGCCATCTCCCTCATCTCCTGGTGACGTATAGAAGCTCACAGGTCGTGTGGCAGCCCTCAACCGCTTTATGTCTCGATCTGTAGATAAATGCTTCCCCTTCTTCAGACTACTCAAAGGAGGTCATGACTTCACGTGGACAGAAAAGTGTGAAACCGCCCTCAGGTTGCTCAAACAGTATCTCGGTCGACCCCCAGTGCTGACTCGACCCAAACCTAATGATATCTTACAGATATATCTCGCCATATTAGAACATGCTGTTAGTGCCATACTGGTAAGGAAGGAAAATCAGGAACAGAAACCCGTTTACTATGTCAGCAAGATGATGCTGCCTGCTGGACAGCGATACTCTCTAGCAGAAGAAATGGCATTAGCCCTTGTGACCGCCTCCAGGAAGTTGCGACCTTACTTTCACGCTCACATTATATATGTTTTAACTAATCAACCTCTGAAGCAAATCTTGTGGAAACCCGATGTAGCTGGCATATTGTTGAAATGGGCGATAGAATTGAGTGAGTTAGACATTGAATTCAAGGCAAGACCCGCTATAAAGGCGCAAGCCCTAGCTAACTTTGCTGCTGAGTTGAGTCCGCGCCCTGACCAAAGTCCAAAAGGGCAAGAATCACGAGCAAATTATTGGGACTTGTATGTTGACAGCGCTTCAAACGCCTCGGGGTCAAGAGCCGGGATGATCTTACAAAGAGAAGATGGAACCTTTGAACTCCAATGCGCCATCAGATTTGGATTCAAAGCCACTAACAATCAAGCAGAATATGAGGCTGTCATTATGGAACTTCAGACAACATTACAATTAGGGATTGAATGGATCCAAGTGTTCATTGATTCACAATCGGTAGTCAGACAAGTTGAGGGAAGCTTGAGACCAAGGATGACACCATGACCTCTTACTGACGACAAGTAGTTGATCCTCAAATAAAATTCAAAGGCTGTGAAGTCAGAAAGATCTCCTAATTAAGTAATTCTAGGGCAGATGCCCTCTCCAAATTGGTTTCCTTCAACACAGATCACTTGGAAATGACTATCTTCATCTAAGGTAATGCAAGAACCCTTTATTTCAAAGAACAGGTCATCCCCATGATAGAAAATCAGTGGTAGACCCCCGTCAAGGTTTTCTTGGAAGACTTTGACAAACGAGAAACATGCAAGGAAAGTGAAAAGGCAATCAGCACACTACTCCATAATTTAAGGAATACTCTTCAAATACCCTGCCATACCTACGTTGCCTCTCAGCTGAGGTGGTAAGCCTAGCCCTAGCAGAAGTTCATGAAGGGGGCTTGCGGGGGACATCAAGGAGGCAGATCCTTAACAGCAAAGTTAGTCAGGTATGGATATTACTAGCGTACTATGAATATTTATTATAATTATAATTCTTTGGGACATAAATATTCACTATAATTTTTTGAAAAACTTCAAAAAAAAAAAAAAAAAAAATTGCAAAGCATCCTTATACGCACAACCCTTTCAATATTCATATTCCATTTCCCCCGCGCGCGCGCACACACACACATATAACAAGGATATAATAATAATAATAATAATAATAATAATAATAATAATAATAATAATAATAATAATAATAATAATAATAATAATAATAGAGGCTGCAAAGTGGCCATGCAATAAAAATATAAATGAAGAAATAAAGACATTTTTTTACACCAAAAAGAATAAAAACGTAATGTCATTAGTTTTCAATTAAAATTAAAGAATTTCTGAATTAGCAAACTAAATAATTATAGTTTTTTAAGCATAATAATTATCATTATAAAATACAAAGATCATAAAAGTAAACATATTTTTATTGGTTCTCAATAAAAATTTTTAAGTATGAAAAAGAAATAACAATAAATTTTTTTCTAAAACATAAACACTAATAATTTTTTAAAAAC